>PVJL010017537.1:0-17981 GCA_004026885.1 Lyroderma lyra
ACAGAGTAAATGAGAGGGAGTCAGTTCTCCAAGGCAATTCTTCCAAGTACTCAGATAGACTTCTTTCTTTAGAGTCTCCCAGGGAAATGGCCATATCAGGCACATTCCTCAGATGCAGAAGTAAAACAAGTTTTACTTCCCTAAAGCCAGCCTGCATGGCTCCCAACAGACACCTACGAACATCAAAGTACTCACACTAACTTTGACTCGAGATTCTGAACGTGATGGTATCACTTTAATTGACCTTACTCTTGCCGTTCCCCTAACCCTAACCCTAGCCACTCCCCTAGGTCGAGAGTGTCAGAATGACATACAGGGAAAATTTTCCACTGTCCTGACACCTACGAACATCAAAGTATTCACCATAACTTTGACTCGAGAATGAGAAGGTGACGGTATCACTTTAATTTATCCTATTCTCACCGTTCGGCTAACAGTAACCGTAGCCTTGTCCCCAGGTCTAATACATCAGTATGACCTACAGGGATTCTCTTTCTCTGTCCTGACAAGTATGAACATCAAAGTACTCACCCAACCTTTGAATCGAGGGTCCGAAAGTGAGGGTTTCACTTTAATAGAGCCTACTCTCACCGTTCTACTAACCCTAACCCTAGCCTTCTCCGCAGGGTTAATGCATCAAAATGACCTACAGGGATACTCTTTCACTGTCCTGACAACTACAAACATTCAAATACTCACCCTAACTTTGACTCGAGATTCTGAACGTGACGTTTTCAGTTCAATTAACCGTACACTCACCGTTGCCCTAACCCTAACCCTAGCTACCCCCTGCCCAGAGTTTCAGTATGACACAGGGAAACTTTTCCACTGTCCTGACACCTACGAACATCAAACTACTCACCCTAACTTTGACTCGAGTTTATGAACGTGACGGTATCACTTTAATTGACCGTACTCTCACCGTTTCCCTAACCCCTACCCTAGCCTACCCCCTAGGACCAGGGAGTCAGTATGACATACAGGGACAATTTCCCTCTGTCCTGACACCTACGAACATCAAAGTCCTCACACTACCTTTGACTCGAGATTCTGAACGTGATGGTAACAACTTAATTTACTCTATACTCATTGTTCCGCTAACCCTAACCCTATACAAATCCCCAGTCCCAGAGTGTCAATATGACATACAGTGAAAATTTCTCACTGACGTGACACTTACAAACAACAAAGTACTCACCCTAACATTGACACGTGATTCCGAACTTGAAGTTATCACTTTAATTGACCCTAATCTTGCTGTTCCACTAACCCTATCCCTAGCCTTCCCCCAGGACGAGAGTGTCAATATGACATACAGGGTAACTTGACCACTGTACATGACACCTACAAACATCAAAGTACTCACCCTAACTTTTACTCGAGATTCTGAACGTGCCGATATCACTTTAATTGATCATCTCTCACCGTTACTCTCACTCCAACCCTAGCCTTCTCCCCAGGCCCAGAGTGTCAAAAAGACATAGAGGGACACTTTCCCACTATCCTGACACCTACGAACATGAAAGAACTCACACTCACTTTGACTCGAGAATCTGAACGTCACAGTATCACTTTAATTGACCCTAGAGTAGCCGTTCCCCTAACCCTAACTTTAGGCACTCCCCCATTACCAGTGTCAGTATGACATACAGGGAAAATTTTCCACTGTCCTGACACCTACGAACCTCAAAGTATTCATCCTAAATTTGACTCGAGAACCTGAAAGTGATGGTATCAATGTAATTTACCCTACTTTCACCTTTCTGCTAACCGTACCCCTACCCTCTCCCCAGGTCTAATGCATCAAAATGACCTACAGGATACTCTTTTACTGTCCTGACAACTACGAACATGAAAGTACCCATCCTAACTTTGACTGGAGATTCCCAACGAGACGATATCACTTTAATTGACCATATTCTCACCGTTCCCCTTACCCTAACCCTAGCTTTCTCCCCAGGCCCAGAGTGTCTATATGCCATACAAGGAAAATTTTCCACTGTCCTGACACCTACGAACATTAAAGTACTCACCCTAATGTTGACTCAAGATTCAGAAAGTGACGGAATCACTTGATTAACCCTACTCTCACCGATCCCCTGAACCTAACCCTGGCCTACCCTACAGGCCCCGAGTGTCAATATGACATACAGGGAAAATTTTCCATTTTCCTGACACCTACGAACATCAAGGTACTCACCATAACATTCACTCTAGATTCCGAATATGATGGTATCACTTTAATTAATCCTAATCTTGCCGTTTCATTAACCCTAACCTTATCTTTCCACACAGGACCAGAGTGTCAATATGACATACAGGAAAACTTTTCCACTGTCCTGAAACCTATGAACATCAAAGTACTCACCCTAACTTTGACTTGAGATTCTCAACATGCAGATATCACTTTAATTGTCCGTACTCTCACCGTTACCCTAACCCCAACCCTAGCCTTCTCCCCAGGACCAGAGTGTCAATATGACATACAGGGAAACTTTTCCACTTTCCTGACACCTACTAACATCAAAGAACTCACCCTAACTTTGAATCGAGGATCCAAAGGTGACGCTTTCACTTTAATTGACCATAATCTCACCGTATGGCTAACCCTAACCCTAGCGTTCTCTGCAGGTTTAATGCATCAAAATGAACTACAGGGATACTCTTTCACTGTCCTGACAACTACAAACATTCAAGTATTGACCGTAACTTTGACTCGAGATTCCGAACGTGACGGTATCAATTTAATTAAGCCTACACTCACCGTTGCCCTAACCATAACCCTAGCCTACCCCCTAGGCCCAGAGTGTCAGTATGACATACAGGGAAAATTTGCCATTTTCTTGAAACCTACGAACATCAAGGTACTCACCATTACTTTCACTTGAGATCCCGAACATGATGGTATCACTTAAATTGACCCTAATCTCGCCGTTCCACTAACCCTAACCGTAGCCATACCCACAGGACCAGAGTGTCAATATGACATACAGGAAATCTTTTCCACTGTACTGACACCTACGAACATCAAAGTACTCACCCTAACTTTTAATCAATATTCTGAACGTGCCGATATCACTTTAATTGATCATATACTCACCGTTACCCTAACTGGAACCCTAGCCTTCTCCCCAGGACCAGAGTGTCAAAAAGACATAGAGGGACACTGTCCCACTATCCTGACACCTACGAACATGAAAGTACTCACACTCACTTTGACTTGAGTATCTGAACGTCACAGTATCACCTTAATTGACCCTACAGTAACCGTTCACCTAACCCTAACACTACGCACTCCCCCATTACCAGAGTGTCAGTATGACATACAGGGAAAATTTTCCACTGTCCTGACACCTACAAACATCAAAGAATTCACCCTAAATTTGACTCGAGAATCTGAAAGTGACGGTATCAATTTAATTTACCCTACTTTCACCGTTCTGCTAAACATACCCCTAGCCTCTCCCCAGGTATAATGCATCAAAATGACCTACATGGATAGTCTTTCACTGTCCGGACAACTACGAACATCAAAGTACCCACCCTAACTTTGACTCGAGATTCCGAACGAGACGATATCACTTTAATTGACCATATTCTCACCATTCCCCTTACCCTAACCCTAGTTTTCTCCCCAGGCCCAGAGTGTCTATATGGCAAACAAGGAAACTTTTCCAATGTCCTGACACTTAAGAACATCAAAGTACTCACCCTAACTTTGACTCGAGATTCCAAAAGTGACTGAATTACTTTAATTTACCCTACTCTCACCGTTCCCCTGAACCGAACCCTGGCCTAACCTACAGGACCAGAGTGTCAATATGACATACAGGGAAACTTTTCCACTGTCCTGACACTTACGAACATCAAAAAACTCACCCTTACTTTGACTCGAGATTCCAAACTTGACGGTATCACTTGAATTGACCCTACTCTCACCGATCCCCTGAACCAAATCCTGGCCTACCCTACAGGCCACGAGTGTCAATATGACGTACAGGGAAAATTTTCCATTTTCCTTACACCTACGAACATAAAGTTACTCTCCATAACTTTCAATCGAGATCCCGAACATGATGGTATCACTTAAATTGACCCTAATCTCGCTGTTCCACTAACCCTAACCTTAGCCTTCCCCACAGGACCAGAGTGTTAATATGACATACAGGAAAACTTTTCCACTGTACTGACACCTAGGAACATCAAAGTACTCACCCTAACGTTTACTCGATATTCTGAACGTGCCGATATCACTTTAATTGACCATATTCTCACCGTTCCCCTTACTCTAACCCTAAACTTCTCTTCAGGCCCAGTGTGTCTATATGGCATACAGGGTACGTTTTCCACTGTCCTGACACCTACGAACATCAAAGTATTCACCCTAACTTTGACTCGAGATTTCAAACGTGACGGTATCACTTCAATTGACCCTACTCTCACCGATCCCCTGAACCTAACCCTGGCATACCCTATAGGCCCCGAGTGTCAATATGACATACAGGGAAAATTTTCCATTTTCCTGACACCTACGAAGATGAAGGCACTCACCATGACTTTCATTCGAGATTCCGAACATGATGGTATCACTTTAATTGACCCTAATCTTACCGTTCCACTAACCCCAACCTTAGCCTTCCCCAAACTACCAGAGTGTCATATGACATACAGGTTAACTTTTCCACAGTACTGACACCTACGAACATCAAAGTACTCACCGTAATTTTGAGTCGAGATTCTGAACGTGCCGAAATCACTTTAATTGACCCTGATCTCACCGTTCCCCTAACCCCAACCCTACACATCTGCCCAGGCCCAGAGTGTCAATAAGACGTAGAGGGACACTTTCCCACTGTCCTGACACCTACGAACATGAAAGTACTCACACTCACCTTGACTCGAGAATCTGAACGTGACAGTATCACTCTAATTGACCCTACTCTCACCCTTCCCCCAACCCTAACCCTAGCCCTTTCCCCGGCCAAGAGTGTAAATATGACATACAGGGTACCTTTTCCACTGTCCTGACACATACGAACATCAAAGGACTCACCCTTACTTTAACTCGAGATTCCAAACCTGACGGATGACTTTAATTGACCCTACACTCACCGTTCGGCTAACCCTAACCTTAGCCGTCTCCCCACGTCTAATGCATCAAAATGACTTACAGGGATGCACTTTCACTGTTCTGACAACTAAGATAATCAAAGTACTCACCCTAACTTTGACTCGAAATTCCGAACGAGACGCTATCACTTTAATTGACCCTATTTTTACCTTTCCTCTAACCCTAACTCGAGCATTCTCCTCTGGCCCAGAGTGTCTATATGACTTACAGGGAAACTTTTCCACTGTCCTGACACCTGAACATCAAAGTACTCACCCTCACTTTGACTCGAGATTCCGAACGTGACAGTTTCACTTTAATTAACCCTCCTCTCAATGTTTCCTTAACCTAACCCTAGCCTACCCCGCAGGCCCAGAGTGTCAATAGGATATACAGGGAAACTTTTCCACTGTCCTGACACCTACGAATATCAAAGTACTCACACTATCTTTGACTCAAGATTCCAAACGAGACCGTAGCACTTTAATAGACCCTACTCTAGCCGTTCCACTAACCCTAACCCTAGCCTTCACCCCAGGACCAGAGTGTCAATATGACATACAGGAAACCTTTTCCGCTGTCCTGACACCTAGGAACATCAAGGTACTCACCCTAACTTTGACTCGAGATTCTGAATGTGATGGTTTCCCTTTAATTGACTGTATTCTCACCGTTCAGAGAACCCTTACCCGAGCCTTCTACCCAGGGCTTATGCATCAAAATGACATACAGGGATACCCTTTCACGGTCCTGAGAACTACGAACATCAAAGTATTCACCCCAGCTTTCACTCGAGAATCTGAACGTGACAGTATCACTTTAATTGACCCTACTGTCACTGTTCCGATAACCCTAATCCTAGCCTTCTCCCCAGGTCTAATGCCTCAAAATGACTTACAGGGATACTCTTTCACTGTCCTGAAAACAACCAACATCAAAGTACTCACCCTAACTTTGACACGATATTCTGAACATGAAGGTATCTCTTTAATTAACCCTACTCTCAACGTTCCCTTAACCTAACCCTAGCCTACCCCGCGGGCCCAGAGTGTCAATAGGATATACAGGGAAATTTTTCCATGTTCCTGACACCTACGAATATCAAAGTACTCATCCTAACTTTGACTCGAGATTCCACACGAGACAGTAGCACATTAATAGACCCTACTCTCGCCGTTCCCCTAACCCTAACCTTAGCCTTCACCCCAGGATCAGAGTGTCAATATGACATACAAGGAACCTTTTCCACTGTCCTGACACCTAGGAACATCAAAGTACTCACCCTAACTTTGACTCGAGATTCCGAACGTGACGGTTTCCCTTTAATTGACCCTATTCTCACCGTTCAGAGAACCCTAACCCTAGCCTTCTACACAGGTCTTATGCAGGGATACTATTTCACTGTCCAGACAACTAAGAACATCAAAGTATCCACCCCAGCTTCGACTCAAGAATCTGAACGTGACGGTATAACTTTAATTGACCCAACTGTCAACGTTCGGATAACCCTAATCCTAGCCTTCTCCTCAAGTCTAATGCCTCAAAATGACGTAGGGATACTCTTTCACTGTCTTGAAAACTACGAACACCAAAGTACTCACCCTAACTTTGACTCGAGATTCTGAATGAAACGATATCACTTTAATTGACGCTATTCTCACCCTTCCCCTAACCAAAAACCTAGCGTTCTCCCCAGGCCCAGAATGTGTATATGACATACAGGGAAACATTTCCACTGTCCTGACAACTACAAAGATCAAAGTCCTCACCATAATTTTGACTCGAGATTCCGAACCTGACAGTATCACTTTAATTAACCGTACTCTCACCAATACGCTAACCATAAACCTAGCATCCGCCCCAGGATCAGAGGGTCCATATGACATACAAGGAAACTTTTCCACTGTCCTGAAACCTACGAACATCAAAGTACTCAGACTAACATGGATTCGAGATTCCAAACGTGAAGCTATCGCATTACTTGACCCTAATATTGCCGTTCGACTAACCCTATTCCTAGCCTTCGCCCCAGGACCAGAGTGTCAATATGACAGACAGGGAAACTTTTTCACTGTAATTACACCTACGAACATCAAAGTACTCACCCTAACTTTTACTCGAGATTCTGAACGAGCCGATATCACTTTAATTGGTCATACTCTCACCGTTACCCTAACTCCAACCCTAGCCTTCTCCCCAGGACCAGAGTGTCAAAAAGACATAGAGAGACACTTTCCCACTATCCTGACACCTACAAACATGAAACTACCCACACTCACTTTGAATCGAGAATCTGAACGTCACAGTATCACTTTAATTGACCCTACACTAACCGTTCCACTAACCGTAACCCTAGGCACTCCCCCATTACCAGAGTGTCAGTATGACATACAGGGAAAATTTTCCACTGTCCTGACACCTATGAACATCAAAGTATTCACCCTAACTTTGACTCGAGAATCTGAAAGTGACGGTATCAATTTAGTTTACCCTACTATCACATTTCTGCTAACCGTACCCTCAGCCTCTCCCCAGGTCTAATGCATCAAAATGACCTATAGGGATTTTCTTTCACTGTCCTGACAACTACGAACATCAAAGTACTCATCCTAACTTTGAATCGAGATTCCGAACGTAACGGTATTACTCTAATTGACCCTACTCTCACCGTTCGGCTTACCCTAATCCTAGACTTCTCCCAACGTCTACTGCATCAAAATGACCTACGGGGTACACTTTCACAGTCATGACAACTAGGAACATCAAAAGAACTCGCACTAACTTTGACTCGAGGTTCCGTACATGACGGTATCACTTTAATGGACCCTGCTGTCACATTTCCCCTAACCCCAACCCTAGCCTACTCCCCAGGCCCAGACTGTCAATAAGACATAGAGGGACACTTTCCCACTGTCCTGACACCTACGAACATGAAAGTACTCACAGTCACTTTGACTCGAGAATATGAAAGTGACAATATCACTTTAATGGACCCTACTCTCACCGTTCCCGTAACCCTAACCTTACCCTTCTCCCCAGGCCCAGAGTGTCAATATGACATACAGGGAAACTTTTCCACTGTCCCGACACCTAAAAACATCAAAGTACTCAACCTAATTTTGACTCGATATTCCGAACCTGATGGTATCACTTTAATTAACTGAATTCTCACCAATCCCCTAACCCTAAACCTAGCCTACTCCCCAGGACCAGAGTGTCAATATGACATACAAGGAAACTTTTCCACTGTTCTGAAACTTACGAACATCAAAGTACTCACCCTAACATTAACTAGAGATTCCGAACGTTACGGTATCACTTTAATTGACCCTAAACTCGCCGTTCCACTTATCCTAACCCTATCCTTCTCCTCACGTCTAATGCCTCAAAATGACCTACAGAGATACTCTTTCACAGTCCTGACAACTACGAACATCAAAGTACTCGCCCTAACTTTGACTCGGTGTTCCATACGTGACAGTGTCACATTAATTAACCGTAATCTCACCAATCCCCAAACCTAACCCTAGTCTACTCCCCAGGACCAGAGTGTCAATATGACATACAGGGACACTTTCCCACTGTCCTGACACATACGAACTTCAAAGGACTCACAGTAACTTTGACTCAATATTCCGAACGTGACGGTATCACTTTAATTGACCGTAGTCACACCGTTCCCCTAACCCCATCCCTAGTCTTCTCCATAGGCTCAGAGTGTCAATATGACATACAGGGTCAATTTCCCACTGTCCTGACACCTACTCACACTTACTTTGACTCGTGATTCCGAAGGTGATGGCATCACTTTAATTGACCCTAATCTCACCGTTCCCCTAACACTAAACCTAGCCTTCCCCACTGGACCACAGTGTCAATAAGACATACATGGAAACTTTTCCACTGTTGGGACACCTAGGAACATCAAAGTGGTCACCCTAACTTAGACTCGATATTCTAAACGCACGGAAATCACTTTAATTGACCTTATTCTCACCGTTACCCTAAGCCCAACCCTAGTCTTCTACCCAGGCCCAGAGAATCAATAAGACATAGAAGGACATTTTTCCACTGTCGTGACACCTACGAACATCAAAGTACTCACACTTACTTTGACTCCTGATTCCGAACGTGACGGCATTACTTTAATTGAACCTACTCTCGCCATTCCCCCTGGACCAGAGTGTCAATAAGACATAAATGGAAACTTTTCCACTGTTGGGACACCTAGGAACATCAAAGTAGTCACCCTAACTTAGACTCAATATCCTGAACGCGCAGATATCACTTTAATTGACCTTACTCTCACCGTTACCCTAACCCCAACCAGAGTGTCAATATGACATACAGGGACACTTTCTCACTGTCCTGACACATACGAACTTCAAAGGACTCACACGAACTTTGACTCAAGATTCCGAATGTGATGGTATCACTTTAATTGGCCTTATTTCACCGTTTCCTTAACCCTAACCCTAGCCTTCTCCCCAAGCCCACAGTGCCTATATGACATGCAGGGAAACTTTTCCACTGTCCTGAAACCTACGAACATCAAAATACTCATCCTTACATTGACTTGAGAATCTGAAAGTGGTGGTATCACTTTAATTGACCCTACTCTCACTGTTCGGCTAACCCTAACCCTAGCCATTTCCCCATGTCTAATGCATAAAAATGACCTATAGGGTACTCTTTCACTCTTCTGACAACTACGAATATCAAAGTACTCACCCTAACTTTGACTCGTGATTCCGAACATAACGGTATCACTTTAAAAAACCCTACTCTCACCGTTTCCCTAACTGTAACCCTAGCCTTCTCCCCAGGCACAGAGTGTCTACATGACATACAGGGAAACTTTTCCACTGTCCTGACACCTACAACCATCAAAGTACTCACACTGAGTTTGACTCAAGATACCGAACGTGATGGTATCATTTCAATTTACCCTACTCTCACAGTTCCCCTAACCCTAACCCTAGGCTTCAACTCAGGACCAAAGTGTAAATATGACATAGAGGGAAACATTTCCACTGTCCTGACACCTACGAACATCAAAGTACTCACTCTAACTTTGACTGGAGGTTCTAAACGTGAGGGTATCACTTTAATTGACCTTACTCTCACCGTTTCCCTAACATCTACTAAAGCCTTCTCCCCAGGCCCACAGTGTCAATATGACATACAGGGACAATTTCCCACAGTCCTAACACCTACGAACATCAAAGTACTCACACTACCTTTGACTTGAGATTCTGAACGTGACGGTAACACCTTAATTTACCCTATACTCATCGTTCCGCTAACCCTAACCCTAGACTAATCCGCAGTACCAGAGTGTCAATAAGACATACAGGGATAATTTCCCACTGTCTTGACACCTAGGAACATCAAAGTACTCACACTAACTTTCACTCGATATTCCGAACAAGGTGGTATCACTTTAATTGACCCTACACTCGCCGTTCCCCTAACCCTAACCATGCCTTTTCCTCAGGACCAGAGTGTCAATATGACATACAGGGAAACTTTTCCACTGTCCTGACAACTACAAACATCAAAGTACTCACCCTAACTTTGATTCGAGAATCTGAACGTGATGGTATCACTTTAATTGACCCTACTCTCACCGTTCGGCTAACCCTAACCCTAGCCTTCTCCCCACATCTAATGAATCAAAATGACCTACAGGGATACTCTTTCACAGTCCTGACAACTACGAACATCAAAGTATTCGCCCTAACTTTGATTCGAGGTTCCGTATGTGATGGTATCACTTTAATAGACACTGGTCTCATCGTTCCTATAACCTTATCCCTAGCCTTCTCCCCAGTCCCAGAGTGTCAATAACACATAGAGGGACACTTTCCCACTGTCTGTCACCTGCGAACATGAAAGTTCTGACACTCACTTTGACTCAAGGATCTGAACATGACGGTATCACTTTAATTGACCCTACTCTCACCATTCGGCAAACCCTAACCCTCGTCTTCTCCCCACATCTAATGCATCAAAATGACCCCCAGGGATACTGTGTCACAGGCCTGACATCTACAAACATCAAAGTACTTGCCCTAACTTTGACTCGAAGTTCCATATGTGACAGTATCACTTTAATTATCCGTACTGTCACCAATCCCCTAACACTAACCCTAGTCTATTCCCCAGGACCAGAGTGTCAATATGACATACAGGGACACTTTCCCACTGTCCTGACACATACGAACATCAAAGTACTCACAGTAACTTTGACTCGGTATTCCGAACGTAATGGTATCACTTTAATTGACCCTAGTCTCACCGTTCCCCTAACCCTAACCCTAGCTGTCTCCCCAGCCCCAGTGTATCAAAATGACCTAAAGGGATACTTTCTCATTGTCCTGACATCTACGAAGAAAAAAGTATTCACCCTCCCTTTGAATCGAGATTTCGAACGTGATGGTATCACTTTAATTGACCCTACATTTACTGTTCCTCTAACCCGAATCCTAGCATTCTCCATAAGACTATTGTGTCCATAAGACTTGGAGGGTCATTGTTCCACTGTCCTGACAATTAAGACCATCAAAGATCTCACCCTCACTTTGACTCGAGAATAAGAACGTGATGGTATCACTTAAATTGACCCTATACTTGCTGTTCCGATACCCCTAACCGTAGCCGTCGCACCAGGACTTTTTTATCAAAATGACCTAAACAGAAACTTTTTCACTATCCTGACACCTACAAACATCAAAGTACTCACTCCATCTTTGATTCGAGATTCTGAATGTGACGGTATCACTTTAATTGACGCTTCTCTCACCTTTCCCCTAACCCTAACCCTAACCTTCTTCCCAGTAGAGAGTGTCCATATGACATGCAGGTACACTTTTCTAATGTCCTGACACTTACAAATATCAAAGTACTCACCCTATGTTGGAATCGATTTTCTGAACGTGACGGTATCACTTTAAATGACCCTATTCTCACCCTTCGGCTAACCCTAACCCTAGCTATTGCCCTAGGCCTAGCATATCAACATGAACTAAAGGGAAACTTTTTCGCTGTTCTGACAACTACGAACATCAATGTACTCACCCTAACTTTGACTTGAGATTCCAAACGTGACGGGATCAGTTTAATTGACCCTACTCTTTCCGTTCTGCTAACACTAACACTAAAAGAGTCCCCAGTCCCTGAGTGTTAATATGACATACAGGGACACGTTTTCAATGTCCTGACACCTATGAACATCAAAGTACACACCCTAACTTAGACTAGAGATTCCGAACGTGACAGTATCACTTTAATTGACCCTACTCTTACCGTACCCCTAACCCCAACCCTTGCCGTCTCCCCATCCCCAGTGTATCAAAATGACCTAAAGGGATGGTTTTTCAATGTCCTGACACCTACGAACATCAAAGTACTCACCCTAACTTTGACTCGAGATTCAGAATGTGAAGGTATCACTTTAAATTACCCTTTTCTCACCGTTCGCCTAACACTGTCCCTAGAATACTCCCAAACTCCAGAGTGTCAATGATACCTTCAGGGACACTTTTGCACTGTTCTGAGAGCTAGGAACATCAAAGTATTCACCTTCACTTTGACTCGAGATTCCAAACGTGACATTATCACCTTAATTGACCTAAATTTCACCGTTCCCCTAACCCTAACCCTAGCCATCTCCCCAGGACCAGAGTATCAATATGACATACAGGGATACTTTTACACTGTCCTGACACCTACGACCATCAAAGTACTCACGCTTACGTTGATTCGAGATTCCAAATGTAAAGGTATCACCTTAATTGACCTAACTTTCACCGTTCCCCTAACCCTAACCCTAGCCATCTCCACAGTACCAGAGTATCAATATGACATACAGGGACACTTTTCATGGACCCGACACCTACGAACATCAAAGTACTCACTCTAACTTTGAGTCTAGATTCCAAATGTGACATTATCACTTTAATTGACCCAACTCTCACCATGACCCTAACCCTAACCCTAGCAGATTCCCCAGTCCCAGAGTGTCAATATGACATACACGGACACTTTTCCTGTGACCTAGCACCTACAAACATCTAAGTACTCAACCTAAATTTGAATCGAGATTCCGAACTTAACCGGTATCACTTTAACTGACCCTATTCTCAACGTTCTGATAACCCTAACCCTGGCCATCTCCCCAGGACTAGTATGTCATTATGACATACAGGGTCATTTTTCCACTGTCCTGAAAAGTACAACCATCACGGTACTCACGGTTATTTTGACTCGAGATTCTGAACGTGATGGTGTCACCTTAATTGACCCAACATTCACCATTCCCCTCACCCTAACCCAAGCCTTCTCCCCAGTCCCAGAGTATCAATATGACATACAGGAAGACTTTTCCACTTACCCGACACCTACGAACATCAAAGTACTCAGTCTATCTTTGACTCGAGATTCCGAACGTGACCTTATCATTTTAATTGACCTAACTCTCACCGTTCCCCTAACCGTAACTCTAGCAGACTCCCCAGTCCTAGAGTATCAATATCACATACATGGACACATTTCCTCTGACCTACCACCTACAAACATCAAAGTACTCACCCTAAATTTGAATCGAGATTTCGAACGTAACGGTATCACTTTAATTGACTCTACTCTCACCGTTCCCCTAAACCTAACCCTAGCCATCTCCCCAGGCCTAGTGTGACAATATGACCTACAGGGTCATTTTTCCACTGTCCTGACAAGTACGACCATCAAAATACTCACCCTCACTTTGACTCGAGATTCCAAACGTGACGACATCACTTTAATTGACCCTACCCTCACCTTTCTGATAACCCTAACCCTAGCCGTCTCCCCAGGCCTAATGCTCAAAATGACCTACAGGGATACTCTTTCACTGTCCTGACAAAAATGAACATCAAAATACTCATCCTAAATTTGACTCGAGATTCCGAATGTGATGGTATCACTTTGAGTGACCATACACTCCCTGTTCCCCTAACCCTAACCCTAGCCTATACCCCAGGCCATGAGTATTCAAATGACCTACAGGGAAACTTTACCACTGTCCTGACACTTACGAACATCAAGGTACTCACCCTAACTTTGATTCAAGGTTTCAAACGTGACAGTATCTCCTTAATTGACACTAAATTCACCATTGGGCTAACACTAACAATAGCCATCCATCCATGCCTAGTGCATCAAACTGACGAACAGGGACACTTTTTCACTGTTCTGACACTTACGAACACCATAGTACTCACCCTATATTTGACTCAAGATTCCAAACGTAATGGTATCACCTTAATTGACCCTACTCTCACCGTTCCGCTCACCCTAACCCTAGCCATCTCCCCAGGCCTAGTGTGACAATATGAATTACAGGGTCATTTTTCCACTGTCCTGACAAGTACGACCATCACAGTACTCACCCTCACGTTGACTCGAGATTCCGAACGTGACAGTAGCACTTTAATTGACTCTACCTCACCGTTCCGATAACCCTAACCCTACCCTTCTGCCCAGTATAGAGTGTCCATATGACATACAGGTACACTTTTCCAATGTCCTGACACTTACAAACATCAAAGTACTCACCCTATCTTTGAATCTATTTTCTGAACGTGACGGTATCACTTTAAATGACCCTATTCTCACCGTTCCGCTAACCCTAATCCTAGCCATTGCCCTAGGCCTAGTACATCAACATGACCTAAAAGGAAAGTTTTTCACTGTTCTGACAATTAGAAACATCAATGTACGCACCCTAACTTTGACTCGAGATTCCAAACGTGACGGTATCACTTTAATTGACTCTACTCTCACCATTCCCCTAACCTTAACCCTAGCCATCTCCCCAGGCCTATTATGACAATATGACTTACAGGGACATTTTTCCACTGTCCAGACAAGTACGATCATCAAAGTACTCACCCTCACTTTGACCTGAGATTCCGAACGTGACGCAACAACTTTAATTGACCCTATTCTCACCGTTCTGATAACGCTAACCCTAGCCGTCCCACCAGGCCTAGTGTATCAAAATGAACTAAAGGGAAACTTTTTCCCTCTCCTGACACTTACAATCATCAAAGAACTCACCCTAACTTTGACTTGAGATTCCGAAGGTGACGGTATCACTTTAATAGACCCTACTCTTACCTATGCCCTAACCCTAACCCTAGCCATCTCCCCATCCCCAGAGTATAAAAATGACCCAAAGGGACACTTTTCCACTGACCCGACACCTACGAACATCAAAGTACTCACTCTAACTTTGACTCGAGATTCTGAACGTGACATTATCAATTTATTTAACCAAACTCTCACCGTTCCCCTAACCCTAACCCTAGCCTTCTCCCCAGTCCCAGAGTGTCAATATGACATACAGGGACAATTTTCCTCTGACCTAGCAACTACAAACATCTAAGTACTCACCCTAAAATTGAATTGAGATTCCAAACGTAACGGTATCACATTAATTGACCCTACTCTCACCGTTCCGCTAACCCTAATCCTGGCCATCACCCTAGGCCTAGTGTGTCACTATTACCTAAAGGGTCATTTTTACACTGTCCTGACAGGTACGACCATCAAAGTACTCACCCTCACTTTGACTAGAGATTCCAAACGTGACGTTATCACTTTATTTGACCTTACTCTCACCGTTCCGATAACCCTAACCCTAGCCATCGCACCAGGACTAGTGTATCAAAATGAACTAATGGGAAACTTTTTCCCTGTCCTGAGAAGTACCAACATCAAAGAACTCACCCTAACTTTGACTCGAGATTCCGAACGTGACGGTATCACTTTAATTAACCCTACTCTTACCTTTCCCCTAACCCTAACCCTAGCCATCCCCCCAGTACCAGTGTATCAAAATGACCTAAAGGGATACTTTTTCTCTGTCCTGACACCTACGAACATCAAAGTACTCACTCCATCTTTGATTCGAGATTCTGAATGTGATGGTATCACTTTACTTGACCCTTCTCTCACCTTTCCCCTAACCCTAACCCTAGCCTTCTTCCCAGTAGAGAGTGTCCATATGACATGCAGGTACACTTTTCTAATGTCCTGACACTTACAAACATCAAAGTACTAACCCTATGTTAGATTCGATTTTCTGAACGTGACGGTATCACTTTAAATGACCCTATTCTCACCCTTCGGCTAACCCTAACCCTAGCCATTGCCCCAGGCCTAGTATATCAACATGACCTAAAGGGAAACTTTTTTGCTGCTCTGACAACTACAAACATCAATGTACTCACCCTAACTTTGACTTGAGATTCCAAATGTGAAGGGATCAGTTTAATTGACCCTACTCTTTCCGTTCTGCTAACAGTAACACTAAATGAGTTCCCAGTCCCTTAGTGTTAATATGACATACAGGGACAAGTTTCCAATGTCCTGACACCTACGAACATCAAAGTACTCACCCTAACTTTGACTTGATATTCCGAACGTGACAGTATCACTTTAATTGACCCTACTCTTACCGTACTCCTAACCCTAACCATAGCCAACTCCCCATTCCCAGTGTATCAAAATGACCTAAAGGGATGCTTTTTCAATATCCTGACACGTACGAACATCAAAGTACTCACCCTAACTTTGACTCGAGATTCAGAATGTGACAGTATCACTTTAAATTACCCTTCTGTCACCATTCTCTTAACACTATCCCTAGAATGCTCCCAAATCGCAGATTGTCCATAATACCTTCAGGGACAATTTTCCACTGTCCTAACAGCTACAAACATCAAAGTATTCACCCTCACTTCTACTCGAGTTTCTGAACCTGACGGTAGCACTTTAATTGACCCAAATCTCACCGTTCCGCTACCCTAACCCTAGCCATCTCCCCAGGCCCAGTGTGTCAATATGAACTAAAGGGTCATTTTTTCCTATATCCTCACAAGTACGACCATCACAGTACACCTCACATTGACTGAAGATTCCAAACGTCACAGCATCATTTTAATTGACCCAACTCTCACCGTTCCGATAAACCTAATCCTAGGCATCCCACCATGCCTAGGGTGTCAAAATGACCTAAAGGGAAACTTTTTCCCTATCCTGACAAGTACGAACATCAAAGAACTCACCCTAACTTTGACTCGAGATTCTGAATGTGACGGTATCACTTTAATTGACCCTACTCTTACGTTTGCCCTAACCCTAACCCTAGCTCTCTCCCCATCCCAAGAGTATTAAAATGACCCAAAGGGAGACTTTTCCACTGTCCAGACACCTACGAACATCAAAGTATTCACCCTGACTTTGACTCGAGATACCTAACCTGACGGTATCACTTTAATTGACCCAACTCTCACCGATCCCTTAATACTATACCTAGCCGAGTCCCCAGTCCCAGAGTGTCAATATGACATAGAGGGACAGGGACACATTTCCTCTGACCTAGCACCTACAAACATCTAAGTACTCACCCTAAATTTGAATCAATATTCCAAACGTAACGGTATCACTTTAATTGACTTTACTCTCACTGTTCTGCTAACCCTAACCCTGGCCTTCACCCCAGTACTATTGTGTCACTATGATCTACAGGGTCATTTTTACACTGTTCTGACAAGTACGACCATCAAAGTACTCACCCTGACTTTGACTGGAGATTCCCAACGTGACGTTATCACTTTATTTGAACTTACTCTCACCGTACCGATAACCCTACCCCTCGCCGTCTCCCCAAGCCTAATGTTCAAAATGACATACAGGGATACTCTTTCACTGTACTGACAAAAACGAACATCAAAGTACTCATCCTAAATTTGACTCGAAATTCCGAACTTCATGGTATCACTTTGAATGACCCTACTCTCCCTGTTCCCCTAACCCTAACCCT
>PVJL010017538.1:0-17963 GCA_004026885.1 Lyroderma lyra
CAGCTACAGCAGTCTTGTGCAGGACTTGAAGTCCCCTCCAGTTTACTCCAAGTACCCCACAAAGATTGTCATCTCCCACATGTACCGTGATGTAAGGATATTTGGAAAGACTTTCCATATATATATTTTTTAATGTCAAAACCATTTCATTAAAAAGAAAGAATTTTCAGGTGCTAGGATTATATTTTTAAATATGGCTTTGCTTGGTACTAGCCCAGTTAAGGGTGTTCAGAACCACAGTCACTCACCCTGCTATGTAATCATGACGAAAGCCCCTGTTTGCACAGACCCTACTGTGTGCCAGCCACCGAGCAAAGTGCCAGTGACTGCATTTGCTTCTGCACATTCTTGCCTCCTCGAAGAAGAGCTCTCAAATAAAAAGTACGAGCACAAGAAAATACACCAGCAAAACAAGACAGCCAACAGTTCCATGTAGCAATAGAATTCACACGCGAGGAAGCAGAAATAATGGCTTGATTCCAAAGGGCGTATGAATATGAGCGTGTTCAACACCATCAAAGAGCTGAAAGAGGGAATCGCCTTCCGGAAATAGAAGCGGTGTGGCCAGCCCTCGTCCTTTTTCATTGCTAACAAAACCCCATTTTGTTCTGTACCTAGCATGAGGGATCAACGACTCAAGTCTTAGAAATGTGTCCCCTCCTCTCTCTGGGGTGGGGTTTGAGGTGTCCCACAACACAAGGCTCGGTGTGAAGGGCAAAGGGCTTCTGAAAAAAGTTCCTTCCTGAAACGACGAAGAAGAAATGTGAGGAGAGTTCAATCATTGTCCACTCTTATACTTTACTTTGAATTTGGTCAGTCGAGTTTTTGATGCTTACAGTGGTGGCAGCCACCTGTATGGATAAAACAACACATCCAAGGTGGAACTCAAAAATGCTGAGGACAGACAAGAGGAAGAAAGAGAGCATGGATGCTGGAAGACGTGTTTAGTCTACCCTCCACCCCAGACAGGCTCCGGACTTCTCGTTGTTTAAGTGGAGGATAGATGGCGAGGAGGAATGGAAGGTTGGTTGGATGTCTTTTTTTTTTTTTTTATTTAAGAAACTGTTGATTAGGTATTTGCTCTTCGGTAAAAGCATTAAATAAGAGATATTTTGAAGATAAAAATATTGTAAAAAGAAAATGCAGGTATTGAAACAAAAAATATATTTAATACAAAATTCACATATTGCTAAGATTCATAATGCAAAACGTGTTAGTCCCCTGTAAATAATTCCCAGAGAAAATCATCATCAATAGTTTGTTACATATGCCTTCTTTTGCCCCCTTGTTATTGGTGTTAAGTTTTAAAATTCTTACAGTGCTTGTATCATCCTATTTATAATGTTTTGCACCCTCCTTTTCTTCTTAATAGTATGTCTTTGTACAAACTGTGGCTCTCGACCAATCTTTTTAATTGCACATTAAAAGAGATTCTATAGCACATGCATCCTTCAGGGGTGGCATTTGGTTTTAACTGTTAAAATGAGAAGATCCAAAATTTGTATTGTTAGGAATTAACCTATAAAGTATGTTCAGAACAGTTCAAAAAGGTAGGTGGCCTGGAATATTTATTGGAGCTTTATGTTGACGGTAACAACAGCAGTGACAACAAATGTAGGAAACCAAATATGACTCTTAACTTCATCCCTGATCACATCTTTTAGTTATGCATGAATATTTTCCTGAGTGCAGAGGGATACAAATAATAGCAGCATTTTGCTGTTGTATTTGATGAACATTTTGTCGCTTTGATAACTGAGTACTTTCACCAAGAAGTGATGTAGAGTACTGAACTACCCATGTACCACTGGTTTTGCACTCTGTGATTATTAATGGGCTAATGGACCGTAAACTTTTAATGAACAGAACATAAATGCAGAGATAGGAAAAGAGATTAGCTTTTCTCCTTAGAGTGATCTGCCTTAATTATACTTAACTCCTCAGGTTATTAGCTGCGTAACTACCTGTGAAGAACTTATAATCACTCTCTCCTAAAACTAATAAATTCGCTTTTACAGACTGAATATCATTTTATCATTGACTTCAGCGACAAAAAAAAAAATGGACTAGATTTGAAAATGGTAATGTCATGCCATTTACTCAAATGTTAGAACACTTGTCACATTATTGAGCAAATATTTATTGAGTGCATACTTTGCGCCAGGCACCGTTCTTGGTTTTGGGGACATAAGAGTGAAGAGAACAGTCAAGATTCCTGTCCTATGGCAAAGTGCATTCTAGGGACATAGAAGTTAAATGACAATTCTGAATGGATTACCCAGCTGAAACTTAGGGAAAAATTGATGCTTGGCAACAAGCTGGACATGACCAAATAGTTTACATCCTTATTGAAATGAACAATTTTTCATAAATAATTGAGAAGAATCAGTTGCAAAATTCACAACTATTAGCTGACTATTAGACATTTAGAAACACTTTTGTAGTAATAGACAAGTAGTTGAAACTTCAGGTGAGGTTCGTAGAATTTGTGTTGGGGTTATATTGAAAGTTACTTAAAATCTGCTATTTATCAGTTATCAACTTAGTGGTTTAAAACAGCCTTTTCTCCTCCCTATCCTGTGGGCTAGCAGTTATTGCTGGGTTCAGCTGGAATGGTTCTTCCCGGTTCCAGATGGTGTTGGCTCAGCTCACACAGGCGTCCACACTGAGTTGGCAGATCATCTGGGGGCCGCCTGCTCCTAGACAGCCTTGTTCACGTCCTGGCAGCTGGCTGGGGCTCCTCCACTCTCCTTTATCCACCAGGCTATCTGGCTTGTTCACACAGCAGCGGTATTCCAAGAGAGAAGAAGTGCAAGGCCTCTTGGAGCGTAGGCTTGGAAGTCAGGCCGTTCCACGTCAGCTATCTTCTGTTGGTGGAAGCAAGTCACAGGGCTGGCCGTGTCCACGAAGGAGGGGAAATAGACTCTGTGTCTTCATGAGAGGATTTGCAAACTATGTGGCCATCTGTACCCCACCACATTATATGTTATTCTGTTGTTTGATAACAGACTGGTAGAAATTAAATATTAAATACCACCTGCATTTTATGATGTTTTGATCATAATTTGGTATGGTGGAATTTGTCTGAAAGCCAAATTTGAGTTCTTCCACTTAGACATCACCATTGTGGAACAGGAAATATTAATAAATTCTCCATTCTCTTCATAGCCAGTTAAGCACAACTTATCATTTCTAATAAACTACACTCTCTTTCTTCCCAGATGAGTTCAGCTAGTCTGTTCTTGTCAGAAAGACACATGGGCAGCAGATCACCAGGTGGCTAGGTTAATTTTTAATTGTCATGTTTATTCCAGTGAAAAATAGATTTGCCTGATGAGCTGAGAAACATGATGGTGATGTGAAAATGGTGGGTTGTATTCTTTATGGTGCTCAGCTACTCTCTGGGAGGATACACAAATGTCATGTTGATGAGAGATTGCACCACAGATGCTCTTACACCACAGTGGTGGGACTGGAAATGGATAGCCCCATTTCGGAGGGCACCTTGGAGATTTCTGTGACACCTAATCATACATCGTATTCTAACAGTCCTTACCTGTTTCCTCTTATTGGGTGTATTGAGTGATCATTTCCCAAAATGTGTCCCAAAGAACACGAATTCCAGTAGAACAACGCTGATGCGTAGCTCCACCGAAAGGTACGCATGGCCGTCGTAGACTGGGAAGTACGTGGGACCTTGGTTTTGCTTTGAGATTTCAACAATCTGTTACCATTTTAAAGGCTCTGGGGAGCTAAGCAGTAGAACGATCCATGTAATTACACATCACAAGGCATATGAGGCTTTCCCACCGGAAGTACAAGGTCTTCTTTACAGCTCCTAGTCCACACACCCTGTATGGCCTGAATTTAGGCACGAACGACTGGACTGTGAGATCTCTGTTGGCCTATGATTCTGTTTCCTTCGCCAAAGCCAGGTTCTGAAATAGTTTCCCCTTAGCCTCTACCTATTAAGTAACTAATTTTTGTCATATGTTTTAATGACTGAAATGTGTGTAAATTCTGGGACAGTGTAAGTTGTCATTTGTGTTAGCAAATACCATATTTTTGTCATGTATAATGCACACCCGCATTTTTGGTCTCAGTTTTCAGGGAAAAAAAATCTTTCATTTTAGGTTTTTAATTGACATTTTTATTTGTTTATGTTTAGGTACTTGTTTTTTCTATAATAGAAAAAGGAATTGTAGCATCTATTTTTTTAACATGTTTTGGTACAAGAAATTTTATGTAACAATTACAAAACACAAGAACAGTTATAAGGTACAAGAAATTTTATGTATAAAATTTTTTTATATAAAAAAAGATTATTGTATTCCAGGCTATTATTTTGCATACAGATATCGTTATTGATTTCTAGAGTTACACTTTTAACTCATAAGCATAAATAAAAGAATTAAAAGCATTCATATCGATATAGAGGGTACTTCCTGTGTATGCATCCTTATTTTTCCCTCAGAAATCTGGGGAAAGAAGTGTACATTGTACACAGCAAGATACGGTATTTCTTACTTTCCATGTAAATGTTGAAGTTAATTCATTACAGTTGGAGCGTACAAGTCTCATCTAAAGTCTTGTAGGGGGACAGTATTTAGTGGTTCCCACTGGGCTCTGCTGCTTCCTTTTGTGGGTAAGTAGTTAATATGGTTGTAAACGAAGAGTTGGGTAATTTGTCACCTAGTTAGGCATTTTAAAATACTAATTATAAAATCTAACAACTGTGTCTGATGATAGCATACTTAATGGCAAACATTACTAAGCAATGTCTGGGAAGATTGAGAGCTTCCTGAATTTTTTTGTTGCAGTCTTGGGAGATGAATGGTCTAGAGACGTGTGAGCTACGTTTGCGTGTGTGTGTGTGTGTGTGTGTGTGTGTGTGTGTGTGTGAGAAGTAATACCTTCATGGAAAGACTGCTCTTCTCTGGGCCCCCAGAGAGGAGGGAGATGCTGCTTCTACTCACTCACCTTGCTCCTGTCTTTGAAATGGGCCAAGGAAACAGAGGCATCCCACAGGGTATTGTTATATCATGTCCCCTTAACTCTGACAACCTCCAGCCAAAATCATAACACAGGTGGGTGTCCACTGGGGAGACACCAAACTCTGACCTTTGGAGGTCTACACTGTATCAGTTTGTGTTCTAAGATGTAAAAAGTAAACGGAACTGAAAGGCATAAGTTAACTTGGGAGTTTAGCCATGAGCCAAGTGTGTCACCAAGAATAATTGATGAGAACGTTGTCACTGGTTAATACTTGGGCCAAAAATACTTGTCACGTTGCCATCACCACACTTACTGTTTCCTTATGCCAGGGCACAGCGCCTGGAGCCTAGGGCAGGTGGTCAGTCAGTTTCCGCATTACGATCATTTGCAACACGAACTGCTGTCTACTGGGACCTCAGGTCGTGTAGTCCACTATGAGCTCTTAATTAATATTGGTTGGTTGACTGACTGGATCTGTAAGTCCCAATGTCACTAGCTTTGTAGAACCCAACCTTGAGCTGGATTTTTCCAACAGGGGAAGCAGGTTCTTATAAAGTTGCGCAGAAACATAGAAAGGGAATGTTATAACACAGGGACCTCGTGACTTACCATCTTTTTGAGTGTTCACTGGACAAAGAGGAAGAGGTAACACACAGGGTTACGGGGTTTCAGGAGGCAGCCGTGGGCAGAGGTGAGCACACAGGTGTCTATCCTCCCCAGATCTAGGCTTGAACCTTGGCCATCTTCTCTACCATCTTTGCAGCACTGGACTGGGTTTCTCTGAGCCTCAGTTCCTCAAGCTGCCAAGTGCAGGTTATGTCTTGGCTTGGATTTCCTTGAAAGCAAAACCTAAGGCAAGGACTTGGGTAGAGTTTGTGCATGTGGGGGTAGATCCTTGGTATTCAGAGTGGGGTGGTGGAGAGAGTAAGAAGAGGAGTAAGAAAAGTCATGATAGGGATCTTTGATCAAGGATCTCCAGAGAAGTATAGAGCATGTCCCCCAGCATTATCCACTGGAAGGATGGAAGACGGGGTCCCTGGTGGTGAAGGATGTCCCCAGTATATGAGTATTTTGCAGTGGCTCATGCTAAGGAGTGTGCACCCCACGGGGTGAAGCAAAACTGTGGGGGTGCTTGATTTTGGACTCTGTTGGTGCGGGATGACCCTGTTCTGGAGTAGATTTGGCCATTGCGCCTGCAGAGGAAATCAGGAAGCCGTGGGGATGTGACATGGAGCCCCAGCAATGTCTGTGACAGGCTGCCGTGAGGGTCCAGTGAGGTCAGGCCTACAAAGCCAGATATACAGCAAGTACTCACAAAAGTGGCTGCTCAGTGCTCCGGGCAGCTTTGGTGCCACTCCCCTGTTTTCGAGAAGAGTAGACGTTCTGTTGACTCTGTCCCATCTTTGCGTTCTCTCTGCTTCCTCTTCCCCTCACTTCAGATTCTCCAGTATAAGGTTATTTTTCATTCATTCATTCACGCATTCATTTTTTTTGCTGGGGTCTCCATAAGAAGCAGGCTTGATCAGATTTGGGAAATGTGGTCAAAATTCAGAAAGTAAATGGTTATAGATCTGTTCCAGCCCTCTTTCCAACCTACCATTTTCACCTCAATGCCAAGAGAGGATGGTATCAATAATAGATACAGCTATAATATGTGAATATGTGTATCCATACAAATCAATCTTTTTTTCTTCTTCCATAGGTAGCTAGTCAGAGTGAAAACTATAAATGGTTGTTGTCGGGGCCCTGTGTACGTTCCCGGACTTTTTGTCCTGTGAATTGAAATCGATCTTGCTGTAATAAATGCATCACCATGATTGCCCTGTGCGAGCCTGACAGTTATGATTCCTGCCCAGAGCCAGACACCTCCTAGCCAAGTCCCAAGGAACCTGCCAGATTGTTTAGCCTCTTAGCGTCAGCACTCTGGCTTTCCTTAC
Organism: Lyroderma lyra; assembly: GCA_004026885.1. NCBI lineage: Eukaryota > Metazoa > Chordata > Mammalia > Chiroptera > Megadermatidae > Lyroderma > Lyroderma lyra. The sequence goes on from PVJL010017538.1 coordinate 6,933, forward strand.
GTTTTCTGCTTTCTTACAATATTTTAGATACATTAACCATAAATCCTAGTATTGTTAATCTACAAAAAATGGAAGTCAGGAAGTCCTAGAAGAGTCATTTGTCATGGGCTTCGGCTCAGTGGCTTGAAACTGAAAGTATAGGAATAATAAAAACACTGGGCAGAGGTGGCCGAACGCCTGGAGGGTATGTGAAACTGACTTAAAAAGAAGTTCTATCTAATCTGTGTAGAACTTCACCAGAGATGATTTGATTCCTAAAGCAGCCTCTTCTCTATCAAGACTTCTGTTTTGGAAAGCATATTATGGATGCTTTTTTTGGTCTGTTAATTTGCCAAATTATATTCATTTAACATTCATAAGACAGTGTTTAATAACAATAAAGCTATTGCATTCTCCGGTAGAGTTACTTTACTTTACAAGTTTTCTATAAATGTGTCCAATTATCAGGGCTTGGTGTTTGGGGGTATGCTTGATAAACTATGGATGAGATGTACACCTGGCATTGCTGGTGAATTTATTATTTCTAGGCAGAAGAGCCTTTGTGAGAAGGAAGCCAATCCAAGCAAAGCACAGCCTTGAGATAGATGATACTTGATGACATAATTTAAGCCCCTGGATACAGCCATGCCTGAAGGTGGTTTTTCTCACTGCATGAGCCAACATATTCCACTTTTTGCTTAGGCCATTTTGGGATGGATTTCTCTTTCTTGCCACTAGGAGTCCTAAACATTTTCCCAGCACATAACCTGCTCTTGTCACTTTAAACACACAAGTTATCTAATTAAGTCTGAAAGTTAAATCTTCAGGACAAAAAGTGTTGCCTGTGTGCTGTTGCATCATTTTAAAAAGCTCACCTGATATATTAATTTAAATAAACAACATAGCTTTTATGAATATTTAAAATACTGTGTGCTTTGTAGGATTATGTAATACAAGCAGAATCAAGGTTATTACTTAATAGGACTGGTGAAGTTGTCAGTTTGTTAGTATTTTTTATGGTTTCCCTCCCTATCTTAGATACCATCATATTACAGAAAAGACTCAGGTGTAAGGGTGAAGAACACCACAAGATAGAAAACTCTGAAAGTTTGCAGTAAACACTGAGCCAACAACAACAAAAGGAAGCAAAAACAATCTTAGAACGTATTCCTCTACACACTCATTCAGTTACTACTGTCGATCTACATACTTACACACATTTGCAGCTGAGGTCCACATTGGGCTCTGAGCTTCCTGCAGGCAATGAGAAAATGGAAATGAATGATTTATCTTAAAATAAAAATTATCCAGTGCCCAGGAATCTTTGCGTCTCTTTTGATAGTAAGAGAATACAGAAAATTTTACTTAAATGCTTATGGTTCTTATTTTTTAAAATAGATTATAATATCACAAATACAATTCAGTATAATAATTTGGGGTGAGGCTGGTAGAGGAAGTAATCGAAGGAGGTGACATCATACAGCAGGAATTTGTGTTACTTGATTCAGGAGACCCAGGGAGTAGATGGACCAACTGTGATTCAAGCACGTCTTGGCTGAATATTATAATTCTTATCACATTCTTAATAAATAAATTTGTAACAGACTATAATCCATATTGTTTTAGAACCCTGACGATATCTACAGGTACCTAGCTTCAGAAGTTCTAGCAAAGACTCTGTGCTTGTAAAACACACTAAAAGTCATCAGGGGACTTTGAATGTCCCTGGAGGCTAAAACAACATCTGCTGCATGTCTAGCTGCTTCTGAAGTCATCTCTGAAAAGTTAAAACTTGAAAATTTAATCCTCTCTCAGCGGGGCAATTTACATTTTGTAGCTACTGTTCAGGAGAGGGCACTGAGCAAAGAGACACAAGGTCAGGCGACAGCGGAGCAGAGAGGCGATCTAGTCATCAGTGTGTACTAAGCATATTTTATTCATCACTTTTTTTTCTTTGAAAGTTGAAAAAAGGAAGCTCAAGTGTTTGTAAGCAACCTTCTACATGACCCTCTTCCACAATACTGCCTTCTGGTAGCTTGCACACATCGTTCTAGCGATGCTTTTCCTCTACTCCTCGAAGGTCCCTTAGAAAAGGGGGGTCGGGTGGTGTGTAGCCTCAGGTGTGGGTGGTGAGGAGCGATGAAGCAGCGCTGTGTAGGCGTAAAGCATCCTCTGTGAAAGGGAATGCTGTTGGGTTGTTGTGGCTTCATTCTGTAATTCACGCCATAACAGATACCGCTTTAGAGATTGCTTTCTGGGTTGTTGATGTGCTGGGTTCTAGGGTTAGCTGTGTGGTTGTGGTGACTGGTTTAATGAATCCCACAAGTGGGAGTTGTAACTGGGTGCATAGGTTCAATGTTTATTTGGTGGCATATGGTCCTACTGTCAAAGCCTAATGTTTTGAAAGGACAAAATCTTTACTCACACAAATGTGAGATAAAGACGTGTCAATGATTTTATTTCACTTATTAATTAGTGTTGGAACGAAGAAGAAGCTACAACTCGTTCAAAGGAGAATCCAAAGAACACGCAAATGTGTAACCCATCAGTTTCAAGTGTTATGTTTAAGTCTTTAGTTCATTTTGAGTTAATTTTTGTGAGTCGGTGTAAGATGGGGTGAATTTCATTTTTCTACCTGGGATCACACAGTTTTCCCAACACCACTATTTACTGGAGGGGGACTGTCCTGGCATCGTTGAGTATTCTTGGCTCCCTTGTCAAATATTAGTTGGTTGTATTATGCATGGGCTTATTTCTGAGCTCTTGATTCCATTTCATTGGCCTATGTGTCTATTTTTATGCCACAACCATGTTGTATTGATTACTATAGCTTTGTGATATACTGTGTTGGCCAAAAAGTCATTGCATCTTATGCTACTAGATGGGCATGCATTTCTTAAGATGTAACTAACTTCATTCTAACCCACGAATTCATTACGTTACTTGGCAGTTGACAGTTCAAGCTTGTTTTAGAAAAAGAAAGTGTGTGATTTTGTTAATAGTTGTTTGCTTGGCATGAATTTCAAAATGGAAAATCAAAGGGGACATTTTCGTCATATTTTGCTTTATTATTTCCAAAAAGGAAAAAACACTGTGCAAGCTCATAAAAAGTTAAGTGATGTGTATGGTGAAGATGTTTTAAAACTATGGCAGTATCAGAACTGGTTTTCTAAACTCTGTTTGGGACATTTTGATGTCAATGATACACCGTACTCAGGAAGGCCAATTGAAGTTGATGATGAGAAAAAGGCATTGATTGAATCCAATCAGCACTTAATGACATGAGAGATTGCTGAGAATCTTAACATACTGAAATCAAGCACTGAAAATCATTTAAAACAACTGGGATACATTAGTAAGCTTGACATTTGGGTACCACATGAACTCAGAGAAATTCATCTCACTAAGCACATTAACATCTGCTATTTACTCTTAAAGCGTGAAAAAATCAATCCATTTTTGAAACGTATGATACCAGTGATGAAAAATGGATTATCAATAATGTGGAATGAAAAAATTGTGGAGCAAACGTGATGAACCTGCTCAAAGCACTTCAAAAGTGAACATTCATCAAAGAAAAGTTATGCTGTCAATCTGATGGGATTTCAAAGGTATTGTGTGTTTTGAGCTGCTTCCCAGGAACCATACGATTAATTCAGATGTGTACGGTCATCAATTGGATAAATTGAATGATGCCATCAAACAGAAGCATCCAAAATTGGTTAATTACACAGATGTTGTCTTCTTCCACGATAACTCTGGACTACATACAAGTTTGATCACTTGTCAGAAGTTGTGGGAGCTTGGGTGGGATTTGTTACCATTATATACCATATTTGTCAGACATTGCACCATCATACTGCCATTTGTTTTGTTCTGTGCAAAATGCCTTGAATGGTGAAACATTTATCACTGACAAAGATAATCAAATAATTCTTGGAACAGTTTTTAGCCAAAAAAGTTAGAAAATTTTTTAAGCATGGAATCATGAAGTTGCCTGAAAGATGGCAAAAGATAAGTGAACAAAATGAACAATACATTTTTGAATGCAGTTATTGTTTTCCATTAAAAAATCACCTTTCATTTACTCACATAAACAACAACAACAACAACAACAACAACACAACTTTCGGCCAACCCAATAGTTTGATATCAGGAATTGGGGTGGCCCCAGCTTTGTTCTTTTATTTCAGAATTGCTTTAGCTATTTGGGGTCTTTCATGGTTCCATAGGAATTTTAGGATTGTTTTTTTCTATTTCTGTGAAAATGCTATTGGAATATTGATAGGAATTGCATTAAATCTATAGGTGGCTTTGAATAATACGGGCATTTTAACATTATTATTTTTTCCCATCCATGAACACAAGATATCTTACCATTTATTTGTGACTTCAATTCCTTTAATCAGACTCTTATAGTTTTTAGTATACAGATCTTTCATCTCCTTGGTTAAATTTATTCCTAAGTATGTTACTATATTTTTTAATGCTACTGTAAAAGGAATTGTTACCTTTATTTCCTCTTTAGATATTTCATTGTTGGTGTATAGAAACACAGCAGATTTCTGTATGTTGTTTTTGTGTCTTGCAAGTTTATTAAATTTGTTAATCAGGTCTAGCAGTTCATGGTTGGCATTTTTAGATTTTATATATATATATAAATATGAATGATCATGTCATCTGCAAACTGAGACCATTTGTTTTCTTCCTTTCCAGTTTGGGTGTCTTTTCTTTTCTCTTCTTGCCTGCTTGTATTAGATATTATGTTGGGGACAGGGACACAATTGTGAACAAATGAATTTTTTCCAGAATTACAGCTTTATGAGTATTGGGAGCAGTTGTTTTGGACAATAACACTTACTAAAAGATTTTTAAGAGGGGTTACACTTTGTTGAAAAAAGTCAAGAGAGGATGTGCGAGAAGGGATAGCAATTAAATATTTGGGAATAATATTTTCAGGCTGAACCTAAACAAAGGATTTGAGAAGAGAGCACAAGAGAGGGATTGTGAAAGCAGAAATATATTGGATTAAATCAGGTCTTGGCTCTTAACAGCCAAAGTCAAGTATGTTTTTTTAAAAAGACATTTTAGGCAAAGGTAAACTTTTAGACGTGAAATACCTGAATTATATTATTTTTCCTGCTTGTAGACACACTTAATTTTATAATAATAATTGAATCTGATGAGATGCAAATACTCATTTTAACTTAGGTAAAGTTCATTTTATACACACAATTTTATTAGATTTTCCTTTGAGAATGATGACGTAATGGAATTGCTTCCTTTGATTGTTTGTCTTAGCACCTACTTAGACAGACATAAGTGAAGAATTTTGTCAACAGGAACATATTAACCCAATTAATTTCTAGTTCTGGAGCATATTTTTTCCTCCAAGAGAAAATGCATTTATCCCACTCAATGCAGATCTCCTGTGACAAATTAGCATTTATCCTTTGTTCACAGCTCACAGTAGGAAAAATGTAACCAGGTATTAACCACACTTGTTCTTCCAATAGAGTGTAATTTTAATGTCTTACAATTTGAAGACTTAAAAAAGGAACCACACCAAAGCAAATCATTCCTTTTAAAATCCAGTAATAGAACTTGCCCTGAAGGTCAAAATTATCTAGGAAAGAGAGAGCTAATTCACGTGTATACATAGATAGGTTAATACTTAGGCTTAGTGAAATACTGACTTTTGGCTTCCAGGTTTTTTTAGATTATTAAATAAATCAGCGTAGAGAATGATTTATTTTATTCGAATCATGCTTGGGAAGCAACACAGCAACCAAGCGAAGCCTAATTTTTCAGAATTAGTCAAATCTATGGTTTTTGGTTTGGCCATCTTGAAATGCTTAAAAAACTACCTGCTCATGCACACACACACACACACACACACACACACACGTGTGTATATGTTTGTGGCTTATAAACAACTGAAATTTATTTCTCATACTTCAGGAGGCTGGGAAGTCCAAGGTCAAGGTGCCAGAACACTCTGTTGCCTGGTGAGGGCCCCCTTTCTGTTCATAGATGGCCATCTTTTTCTATCTTCACATGGCAGAAGGGGAAAGGGAGCTCTGGAGATCGCTTTTGTAAGGACATTAAACCCATTCATGAGAGATCCACCCTCATGACCTAATCACCTCCCAAAGACTCCACCTTCAAATGCCATCACACTGGGGATAGGTTTAAACGTAAGAATTTGGGGGTGGGGGTGAACATTTAGTCCACAAGAGAAACTGCGACTACATGTGGAGATGACCAACACTGAGTTAGCCTCCATTTAGTCACTCTGGGTCTGCCATGAAAACAGAAGATTCTTAAAGATTGTCGGGATTGCAGCTACTGTGTCATTAGTAATAAGAATTTGGCTCATGTCAGGTAGTGAGTGATGGCATGTATCTCTTCTAAGATGCTTACTGTGTATTCGTTATCTACTGCTACCTAACAAACACATTATGCCATATCAGTGGCTAAAAATGACAAACATTTCTTACCTCAGGTAGTTTCCTGAGTCAGGAACTCAGGAGCAGCTTAGCTGGGTGGTCCTGGTTGGGATCTATCTTGAGGCTGCGCACAAGGTATGAGCTGGGCTGCAGCATCTGAAGGCTTGACTGAGACTGGAGCTACGTCTAAGATGGTGCACTCAGGCACCCCCGGTTGTTGCCTGGAAGCCTCAGCTCCTCCACACGAGCATCTCTCTATAGGCTGCTTCTCCAGAGCAAGTGACCCCAGAAAGTAAAATGGGAACTGCGCTATTTCTTATGACCTAGATTTGGAGGCCACACGCTTGTCTTTTCTGGAGTGTCCCAGTGAGAGGGTGTGACACACTAGAGGGCAGGGATCCCCGAGGACCATCTTGGAGGCTGGCTACCACAAGTTTCTTGTGAAATAAATTACAGGGCATGTCACGGTTTTGAGGATTCTAACATTGGTAATAAATAGACAATGAGCAAACATCTAAATAGATGAGTAAATGCAACCTAGAAGAAATATGGTATTTAGATATTTAAGAGTAGACTGGCTGTAACCATCAGATAAGTTTTTAATTGACCTTGAAATATGCCAACCCTGGACCTAGTAGAAGTAATTATTGGTTCTAAATAATTAATGTGTTGGCTCAGAAAAATAAGTATCTAGTTTTGGCAGGGAGACAAAAACAGAAGATACTCACTCTGGTTTTCTCTGGAATGCGTTGGCAAACGTGTGCTCTTCTGCACTGTCAATTGGTAAGCATCCCGGAAATCACTCAGTTTTCTAGGGAGGTGGTAGATTATTGCTACCACCTGAGAGTCTAATTCTCAGCACTGTTGTTTGCCACTGGACCGCCTCAAAATTTTCCTGCATTTAACATTTGAAATATATTTTTTGAAGCATTTAATATGCAGTTTGTTGAATTATCTGTAGGTAATTTGTACGATCTGTACACGGAGCCAATAGGTGCGGATACCATCAAAAGCTACAGTTATTTGTGGACCATTTGTCTTTCCTTCTGCTGCTATAATAAATGTTCCAGTTTGCCTTACATGTGATAAATTAAATTAAGACTTTGTTTCAAATTAAATGATCATGGATAAATAATTTAAACCTCTCTAAGTCTCAGTTTTTCTCATATGGCATGTTCATTCACATATAGGCATTTCACAAATATAGTATTTACTGGTGCCTGTGGGCCTCCTACTAATCTAAAAGGTGGAAACACAGAGGTGACCAAGAGAGACAAGGTCCCCTCGCTCACTAAAATTTACATTTTAGCAGGGGACACATAAAATAAAGATAGGCATGTTACATAGCAGGTGGTGACAGTGTTCTAAAGAAAGGCTGGCAGGTCACCTGGAGTGCAATTTTAGATCAGAAGTTGGGGAAGGCTGCCCTGTGCGGAGCAGAGATTTGAAGGGAGGAAGGTGCTGAGCCATGCAGAGGACTGGAGGAAGAGCACTTCAGGCACAGGTGTCCACCCTTTGGGCTCCCCGGGGTCGTGCTGGAGGAAGAGGAACTGTCTTGGGCTGCACGTAAAACACACTCACGGCAGCTGGTGAGCTAGAAAGAGGGTCTGCGTATAATTTTCGTAATGTTTTAAGAAAGTTTACGAATTTGTGTTGGGCCACATTCAAAGCTGTCCTGGGCTGCATGTGGCCCATGGGCCGCAGGTTGGACAAGCTTGAAAATTTAAGGCAGAGGGACAGTGGGTGCAGCCCCTGGAGGCAGGAGAGTCTTTGATGTATTTGGGGAACTGAATGAGCAGTGAGAGGGGAGATAGGAAAGGAAACTGGGGGCAAGTGCATGAGGGCTATTTGTATTTCACCATGAGGACTTCGCATTTTACTGTGAGGGACATGAGAAGCCACTGGCAGATTCTGAGCAGAGAAGTGGCATGATCTGACTTAGGATTTAAGAAGATCCCTGGGTGAAGAGCAGGAAGTCAGGAGCAGGTGTGACTGCAGCCCATCATCAGATGGAGCAATACTCTTGCCTTGGCCCAGGAGAAGGATGGCGGTGACGGCGTGTGTGTGTGTGTGTGTGGTCAGTGGGGAGAAATGCTTGAGTCTGGATCCCTCTGGAAGGTAGTGCTTTGTCTTCCAGATTTGTCAAGACCACAAAATGCGATCAGGTATGTGAGACCACCCCTGTGCTCTGTGCTGGTAGGAAGAGCCATTTCATGTGTCTGTTTATTTGGCTGCCTCCTCAACCCCCTCGTGATGCTTATTCAGTATTTATGAAAATAGTTTTATGAACTACTAATAGGTATTAAGCTTAACGTTAAACTGAATGTGCAAATGCACTTGACCAGCAGATGCTAATCTTCCACCCCTTCCTTCTGTGCCCATGGGGTTTTATGGTTACCTTAAAGGCAGAACAGCGCAAATCCCCAGACATCTGCAACATTCCCTCTTGTTTGAGCGTAAGAATGACTATATGAGGAAGAATGCTGTATCTTAGCAGGGATTTAAGGGACAAAATTTAGGATTATTTTTTCTGTGCTCTGGACCAGTCCTCCCCTCCCCACCCCCCCACAATAATGCAAGATTTCTATGTAATGTAAAATTTTCCAGTAGACACATCCAAAAAAAGTAAAAAGAAACAAATGAAATTAATTTTAATGATCTATTGTATTTACCCAATATATTCAAAGTATCATTTCAGCATGTAATCAGTATAATAATTATAAATGATAGTTTGCATTTTTTTCCTCCCATGCTAAGCATTTACAATCCATTTTGTATGTATTTCACATTTACAGCAAATCCCAGGTTGGACTCAGCACATTTCAATTGCTCAGTAGCCATAGGTGGTTAGTGGCTACCGTTCTCATTAGTGCATCTGAAGACTTGAGACTCTCACCTCGGTTTAAGAGGAAGGAAGGCCTTAGATAGTGGTTCTCTTGAGTTCACATGAGATTCATATGGGAAATTTTTTATAATCCCAAAGTTTGGGCCTGCCTCCTGATTTATTAATGATAGTCTTTTGTGCTAGTGGAGGCCAGACAGCAGTACTTGAATTTCTCCCAGTGGTTTGGATTGGGAAGGCAGTGTTGAGGAGCCTTGCAAAAGAATGAGGTCGTTGAAAGACACAGTCACCAAGCAGGGGCTCCACAAGGAGTCTGTATGCATGGCTAGTCTTAGGAGAATCTTTTTCAGGAACCTCAGATTTCATTTGTTCTCCTTCTTGCAACTGAGATCATGCCTTGATCACAGCATCATGCTTGTTGCTCTTCATTGTTAATTTCTGAGAAGAACAGGTCCCAGAACCTTCAGAGCTGTCTGCTTCCGGCTGAGAGTCCTGGCTGTCTTCCTACTGATTGAATTTTCTCTCACCTATGGGTCACCTCTCACTTCCTGGCGTGTCTTGTAGTTTTTTAAATTGTGTTTCGGATATTGGACCTAGAAGGAGAGTGGCGGCCAACAGGAAGTGCCCTATCTTTTCTCAGCTAGCTCATGTCAGGTGTTTACAGTTTGATCAAATCTGATTGGAGCTGATTTGGGGAAGGTCTCTGGCATTAGTCATTTACTAGCTTTCAAGTACCTGGAATCAAGGTACCCTTACTTTAAAAACTTGTGGTAAAATACACGTAACATAAAATTGACCATCTTAACCATTTTTAAGTGTACGTGTGAGGAGTGTTAAGGACATTCATAGTGTTGTGCAGCCAACCTCCAGGACTTTTTTCATCCTACAAATCTGAAACTCTGTCCCCAGTAAACACTAAGTCCCCAGTACCCCCTCCACCAGTCCCTGGTGACCATCATTCTACTTCCTGTCTCTATGAATATGACTACCCTAGGGACTGCACAGAAATGGAATCATGCAGTATTTGTCTTTTTATCACTGGCTTATTTCATTTAACATAATGTCCTCCTGATCCATCCATGCTGTTGCAAATGGCAAGATTTCCTTCTTTTTAAGCCTGAATAATAGTGCCCTGTATATATTATACCAACTTTTGTTAATCCATTCATCTGTTGATCAACACTTGCATTCATTTCACCTATAGGATATATAGTGAATACTTCTGTAGATGTGGGTGCACAACTATCTCTTCAAGTCCCTGGCTTCAGTTCTTTTGGAGACATGGCCAGAGGAGGAACAGCTGAATCACATCGTAATTCTATTTTGAATTTTTAAAGAAAACGCTGCACTGCTTTCCACACCAGCTGCCCCGTTTTACGTCCTCTCCAGCAGTGCACGAGAGTTCAGTTTCTTCTCATCCCTGCTAATGTTTGCTGTTTGCTGTTTTCTGCTTTTTGATAGTTGCTATCTGAGTGGATGTGAAGTGGCTTTTTTGCTCTTGAGCCTAGGACTCAACTTCCTGGGCAGCTAAACTGTTAGAAGTTGAGTTTGGTCAGACTCAGTTTACATCAGGGTTCAAACCCTCCTTTGAGGAGAGCACAGGCCAAAAAGCCCCAGAATCCTCCACCTGGAATCTGTCACATCTTGACGACAAGATGGGGATTCGGCACTATTGGCAGATGGCAGGACAGAGAGACCATGAGATTGCAGACAGTGAGGCAGTGGAAGCACTTGATCTGCTAGACTACAAGGCGTTGAGAG
>PVJL010017539.1:0-17967 GCA_004026885.1 Lyroderma lyra
TCCAAGGACCTTGCAGGGCTGTGCAGAACTTGGGAAACAAGGATACTACTCAGGATATGGTTTCTGGCTGGCTAAGGGGAAGAAGGAAAGCAACATTGCCTGCAAGGCAGAGGAATCATAAACAGGTAGAACGGATGGGTGTGGGCAACATTGTTTTGCAATTAAGAAGTTACACCCCCTGTTGTTCTTGGGATATAAAATAAATCTGCTACAGACCTGAAGAGTCTCTGTGTCTCTATCAGAGCACAGGAAACCAGCTGGTCCCAGTTTGGCTATCTGTTATGTCTCTCTCTTTGTGTCTGTGTGTTCTTCTTATTTACCTGTGACATCCCCTCCTGTTCCATTCTCCCCATGCTGGTCAAGGGGCAAATGGTACCTGAGTATGGAGGAACTTTAAAAGTCAGGTGAGGGAAGGCTCCTGGAAGGCATATGCTATTAAAAGAGTCTTAAAAGCCATCAGCTTTTGACAACTGACATAGGTGGGAGCTCATTATGAGAGAAGGGTATAAATTATGAAACATTCAGGATATAAGGAGGGGATCTCTATGTAGAGAAATTAAAATGTATGTTGCAAGCTAAAGGTAAGAATGTTGTAAGGCATCAGATTTTAGAATTTTTGGATTTTGTGCAAAGAGTTTGTCCTTGGTTTACAGAGGAGGGAAACTTTGACATTCAGATATAAAAAAAGTGGGGACATTGGTTCACATGTTCTCATTTACCTGAGAATCATGAAACCCCCTTGCCGTGATCTGCTACTCCAACAAAGATAGTGCAGGATTATGAAAAGTTAAAAACACTTAGAGGCAAAATATTGTGGAAAGATGGGGCTACTGCTCATTGGTGTGAAAAGGATCCAGTACTAATGTGAGGAAGGTTTGTTTGTTTCCAGAAGGAGATTTATTTATTTATTTACTTATTTTTTTTAAAGTGATATTTTATTTCATATTTATTTATTTATTTATTTATTTATTTATTTATTTATTTGTATGTGGGTAGTTCCCTGGCTGGGAATCCAACCCAGGCCGTAGTGTTGACAGCACCGGAGGCTTAAGTCACTACACCACCAGGGAACTCCCAGAAGGAGATTTATAATGTACCTGTGTACTGGGAAGATTGGTTAAGCACAAACCCCAAGAAACTCATCCCACCATTGAGCAGAATGTCTCTGACAGCGCTTGTGACTCACAGATATCCCTGCCCCAGTTTAAATTAATCATTTAGAGAAAAACTTGTAATCTCTGTCTGCTGATTGTATTTTGAAAATGTCCCATCTCCAGCCTCAATAGTCATTCTAAAATTTGTGATATGTGATGATTAAACTTATTTGGATTTACTATACTTTAGCTTATTATTCTAGTGGAAGTAAATCTATGCTTGTTAATTGTATCATCCCTTGGCCATTCTTGGATAGGCGGTGATGGCTGGGTGATGCAGACTCCATCCTGTAGTGATAGCTTTGAGGCCTGCTTTTCAGACCAATGCTTTTGAATCTACAAACCAGGTCTGGTTCTCCTTACCTGGGGACCATTGGAATGTAGATGTCACCTGGCAAGGATTCCAGCTCATCTCGACCAAAGGAGTCAACATGGAAGATCTTGAGATACCTTTCACCTTATAGATCAGACAGTGTGAGAGCTCCGTGGATCCCCAATAGGTAAAGGCAATGACCATCCTCAGCAGGAAGCAGATATGGGTGATGAGACCTCCAGCCCCTCAGCTTTCCATGGAGCTTTGTGGGGATCATGGCTCTCAAGAGAATGTGAAAAGGACACATAGAATACAGCGATCTTGGGACCCCTCCCCTGAGACTCACCTTGATGCAGTGTCACAGCATTGATACCAACACCTCTTTTTAAAAAACAACAAAAAAAGTGGAATATGTGGGCAGTGTTTAAGCCAGAAGCCAGGTCTATTTCAACAAAATGGGTTCAGCAAGGCTGCCTATGTACTTGGAACCTGAGATTCGGGTGTTTTGCGAGGCTGCCTAAAACTTGGTATACATGGACATTGCTCAGGACGTGGTTTCTGTCTGGCTAAGGGGAAGGATGAAAGCAACATTGACTGAAAGGCAGAGGTATCATAAACAGGAGAAAAAGAATTTGGGTGGGCAACACTATTTTGCATTTAAGAAGTTAAACCCCCTGTTGTTCTTGGGATATAAAATAAACCTGCTACAGATCTGAAGGGCCTCTGTGTCTCCATCAGAGTTATTTGTTATGTCTGTGTGTTCGTCTGTGTGTTCTTCTTAATTCCTCCTTGACTCCCTTCTAGTTCTTTTCTCCCCGTGCTGTTCATGGGGCATCAAATGAAGTCTACTTTTAAAAGACAAATACAAAATGTTTAAAAATCACATGAAAGTGAGATAACAGTAAAGTTAGCAGTAGGAGATAGTCACAGAATACAAGAAAATTATTATATTATTTCCTCGTAGGCCTTTCTTATTGAACCTCTAAGAATGCTTATTAAATGCATTAAATATAGTATAGTTAAGTGTACGAATTTTTCATATTCACACTCCAAGAATCCTAAAATGTGAAATGCCAGGTATATAAAAGCTAGACTAATGGGGAAAACATTTAACTTTAAGGTTGCATTGACAATGGTGTATTGGATTACAAAAGGCTGCATGTAAGATTTCTCTTGAATGTAAAAACCAAGACAGTTCCTTTGCCCACTTTACTTGTCACACCTCAATTCCAATGGTTTTCTTGGTGCATTGTGCTCCCTGACTGGAACGATGGAATTAAGTCAGAAAACTCTGTGGGTCTGGGTTTGTAAACAATGTTTCCTTTGAACCAACTTTTATATCTAGCAAAGCAGTAACACTCAAGAGTTGAAAATTCATACAGCATCTGGGCGTGTATGGCATGCCTTGGCTGAACCTGCTAGCAGAGTTTTTCAGAAATTGGTCATTGCTCTCAGACAGTCAACTCCCATTGGTTTCCTGAAAGACTTGGGTACACAGAGTGGACCAGTTGTTTAGTCTGAGGACTGGCTGACCTATGCACACTAGTCACATCACCCTGGATCTTGTGGCATGAAATGAGCATCCCATGACACCTGTCATAGACAGTTGCTTAAAGATAAGAACCAGACTGTACTCACGCAGTGCTGGAGGCATAGGCAGGTTTAATGGGACAGCCCATCCAGGATATCTTTTTCTACAATATGCTAGCAGTATTAGAAAGCCCTTATCTAATTCTTTCAGATATGGAAGAGATGGCAAAGTGATCCCAAATCATGGAGATCCTACAGAATGTAGATGAGCCCTAATACACCTCACAGAGTCACCAACATGCTCTGGCCTCACCCTGTTTTTCAAGTCTCTAGTTGCTCTAAGTCCTTGGTCCTGCTCCAACCCTCACTCATATTGCAGGCCCTCATTTTTCTGTGTCCCCTCACCTCCCCAAAGCCCTGAGTCCTTGGACCCCTGCCTCAAAACTTTCCTTAAGGGGTTCCATGGTGGTGTAGTGGCTAGGCTTCAGCACTCTTAATGCAGTGGCCTGTGTTGAATTCCCAGCCTGGAAACCACCGCCCAAAAAATATCTCTCCTTACCTCAGGTCCCTAACCTGGTGACCTTGTGGGGTAAAAGTTAAGGCTCACTCACATTCTGCAGGGTCTCCATGTATTGGGGTCTCATCATCATCTCTGCCAAAATCTGAATAGATTAGGTAAGGGCTTCCTGGTACTTCTTGCAGACTGCAGAAAGAGATACCTCTGGTAGGCTGCCCCATTGAACCTGCCTCTGTTGCCACAGGCAGGGCAAAATACATGCTCCTGATGGAAAACAAAGGGCTCTGTGTCAAAGTTCAGGAGCACTTTTTGCAGTCAAAACAGTAGTCATGCCAGGGTTGTTCTTCAAAAGTCACCACACTGGAACACTTATAACATATAGAGGTGAGGTTCTTGCATCCAGGACAATTCTGGGCCACAAAATTCTTGCAGCAATCCACACAGTAATACTGGTTCTCCATAGTGGTGAAAGGCTTCCCAGGCAGCTTCTTAGAGCAGGCAACACACACAATGCATTCCGTATGTCACAGTTGATTATGGTAAGTGATTCCGCCAGATATGGTAAACTTGTTGCAGTTCACGAAATGTTTGGCATACTTGGCCTTGCAAGTCATGCAGTAGAACACCTCCACTTTAGAAATTGAGCTTCCAGTTTCGATGAGTTGTTTACAGTTGCTGCAGTTGAAGCAGTCCTTTTGACAGAGGATTCCATTGTACTCCACATTCCAATGTCCTACAACAAATGTCTTGTAGCGGCCTTTGAAATTCAGGGAGTCTTTCAGCATGGTGCAATTGTTGCACAGAATCTAGCTGTTTTTGGCCACAAACATCTTGCTGGCTGAGGGGTGAAGGCACTTGGTACAGCAAAAGTGGGTGTTGTTTCAGTAGCTAATCTTACAGTGCAAATTTTTGGAGTCTGCTATGATGGGCTTGCTGCAATCCATACAAGTGTTGGCACAGAATTGCCAAAGCAATTCAGGTAGCACTGGTGGCTGTCCTCCTTTAGGTATGTCCTCCCTTGCAGTGGATTTCTGCAGTAGTGGAAGTTCAACTTCTCAGCCATAGTAACCACCTTTTACCTAAAGAGATCTTACACTGAATGTGTGGAAAACAGATATATCCAGCAAGGGCTAATATATAGTTGTCAAAAATTTCCATTGTGCTGCCTGATGGTGTACAGCAGTGAAGCTGTTCATGCGGTATTGCTGTCTGGACCCAGACCTAGATTCTGTGCTGGCTGCAGCAAGTTTGGCAGTGCCACAGAGGAAACTTTTGAAACTGGGAGCTGAACAGCCTGGATCTGGCCTACAACACGGGAGGGCCAGTCCTCCACCTGTTCGGGGCCTGCCAATTCTAATGTGAAGGTACTGAGCTGACCACGCAAAACTGAACAGGGTGGGCCCACACGCTGTAATGTTTGGGTTTACTGGTACTTGCCCTCACAGACAACTCTGTTTAATGTTCATGAGGTTTCTGGGGCTCTAGAGGAAAAATAAGGATATGGTCGTCCCAGATGTCCATATATTTTATTTTAGACAGAATTTTCTAGAATATTAAAATATATCTCTGAGCTCTCTACGCACTTCCTAACAAGACAGGGACTCTGGGAATCAGTTGAAGTTGAGGCTAGTCTATTTTTTTAACTTAGAACCTCATGAGTCCCTTGTCCTTAATCACTGGACCAGGCCTAAAATGTGGTGTGAAAGAGACTGAGGGGTCTTGGCTACAGACCACTTGTGTAGGTGCATAACAAAGGCAATACCTCTGAGAAGAACTGGGGGTTTGGCCACAGGTTTGTTAAATGGGGAAGCACTGCCCTCTCTAGCTACCTTATGTAATGCCCTGCCATTGGTCTAGGGATCTAAAAAAAAAAGTTCACTGGGTTACAGCACACACGTTTGCCTGAGTGGGGATAGGAGGCCGAGATAAAAATTGCCTCTGCCCTTTAGCTTTGCTTCATCAGATAGGCCTTTAGAAAAAACCACACCACATGAGGGCTCTAACAAAAAGGTCCTGGCAGAGCCTCTCAGAGGTGCTGCTGTCCCATAAATCCAGGAATGGTGCCACAAATTCTCAGGGCAAACATGAAATGTGGGCTGAGGTTGAAACCTGAAAGCTGAGGCTCAAAACACTAGCACAACCACAAAATCTTGCCACTGCAGCTTTAGTCAACTCACCTTTATCAAAGTGTTTTTCTCCAAGGACTTATAAAGAGCATCATAGAAATAAAAGAGAGGGTGTGTGTGTATGCATGTGTGTGTGCATGTGTGTGTGCGTGTGTGTGCGTGTGTGTGTGTGTGTGTGTGTGTGTGTGTGTGTGTGCTAGAGGTTTTTTGCATATAGTGAAGTGTTGGTACCCTGCACCACTTTACATTAGCCAGCTCCCAAGACTCAGTTGGCCAGGCCAGATCTAGTAGACTGAGTGAGGAGCCTAAAACCTCTTTAAAAAGAAAAACTCTGCACCTCACTTTAGCTGTACTAACCTCTTTTTTTTTATTGAACTCATGTGGCTTCATCAAGTACCAAGTCAAAACTTTTTTCTTATTGATTACTCTGAAAAAGAATCAACCGTATGCTCTTACTCTAGAAAGTTTTGCAAGAGTACAGAGAGAAGGTTGTCAAGGATTTCGCATATCCCAAAAGAGATTACCAGTGTGGGATATGAGCTCTCCTAAGATGCAGATTGGATTGGATGATGTGGCAGCACAGCATCTCATTCTTTTTTTTAAGTATGTACATGCATTATATTTTTTATTACAACAGTGAGAATGCTGCACAAACTAATTCAATTATTATATTTAACCTATCAGTATGCACATATTCTACCAATGCTCTCCACTTAATAACGGATAAGGAAGGAACTGTGAGTTGTCTTTTTTTTAAATTCATTTTTATTGTTAGACTTATTGAGGTGACATCTGTTAGCAAGGATTACATAGGTTTCAGACGCAGAATTCTACAGTGCAGTCAACTTGATCTATAATCAGTTCACCAACTAATGTGACTTCTCTTTGCATCACCTTATATTTAGGTTACACTCCCTCCCAGCCCCTCCCCTTTATGCCCTCCCTAACCCACTTGTCCCCAAATAAACATTGAACTATTGATTGTGTCCATGGATTATTTGTTTGTTCATTTTTTTTCTTTGTTTTCAGTTTTAAATTCCGCATATGAGTGAAGTCATACAGTTCTTTGTTTTCTGTGTCTGGCTTATTTCACTAAGTATGATAATCTCCAGGTCCATCCATTTTGTTGCAAATGGCAATATTTCATCTTTTCTTATACCTAAGTAATATTCCATTGTGTATATGTATCCAGTCATCTATCACAGGGCACTTTTGTTGTTTGCTTGTTTTGGCCACTGTGAACAGCGTTGCAATGAACATTGGGGTACATAAGCCTTTGTGGACAAAGGTTTTCAAGTTCTTTGGGTAGATCCACAGAAGGGGGATTGCTGGGTCAAATGGTAGTTCCATTCCCAATTTTCTGAGGAAGCTCCACACTGCCTTCCACAGTGATTGTACCAGTTTGCACTTCCACCAGCAGTGTACCAGAATTCCTTTTACTCTACATCCTCTCCAGCACTTGTTATTCCTTGTCTTGTTGATAATAGCCATTCTTACAGGTGTGAGGTGGTATCTCATTGTGGTTTTGATTTGCATTTCCCTGATAGCTAATGAGGATGAGCATTTTTTCATATGTCTGCTGGCCATTTGTATTTCTTCGTGGAAGAAGTGTCTGTTTAGTTCTTCTGCCTACTTTCAATTGGGTTATTTGCTTTTTGTTGTTAAGTCTTATTAGTTCTTTATATATTTTAGATATTAGACCCTTATTTGATGCGTTATTTGCTAATATTTTCTCCCATTCCATTGGCTGTCTCTTTGCCTTGTTGATGGTTTCTTTTGCTGTGCACAAGCTTTTTAGTTTGATATAGTCCGATTCATTTATTTTTGCTTTTACTTCCCTTGCCTTTGAGGACAGGTTCATGAAGTCTTCCTTGAGTCCTAGGTCTATAAGTTTAGTACCAATGTCTTCTTCTATACAGTTTATAGTTGCAGGTTTTATATGAAGGTCTTTAATCCATTTTGAGTTAATTTTTGTATATGGAGAGAGTTCACAGCTCAGGTTCATTCTTTTGCATATGTTTTTCCAGTTTTCCCAGCACCACCTACTAAAGAGGCTGTCTTTTCCCCATTGTATGTGTTTTGCTCCTTTATCGAAAATTATTTTTGCTCAAATTTGTGGGTTTATTTCTGGGTTTTCAGTTCTATTCCATTGGTCTCTATTTCTGTTCTTCTGCCAGTCCCAAGCTGTTTTTACTATTGATGCTTTTTAATATAAATAGAAGTCAGGAAGTGTAATGCCACCAGCCTGATTCCTTTTATGTAGTATTGCTTTGGCGATTCGAGGTCTTTTATGGTTCAATATAAATCTAATAATTCTTTTATCTATTTCACGAAAGTATGATTGTGGGATTTTGATGGGTATTGCATTAAATCTATAGATAGCTTTGGGAAGAATGGCCATTTTAACAATGTTAAGTCTTCCTATCCATGAACAGGGGATATTTTTCCACCTCTGAAAGTCTGTTTCAATTTCTTTCAAAAGTGTCTTATAGTTTTCTGTGTATAAGTCTGTCACGTTCTTTGTTAAGTTAATTCCCAGGTATTTCATTCTTTTTGTTGTGATAGCAAAAGGAATTGACTCCCTCATTTCTTTTGCTGTGGATTCGTTGTTTGTATAATGGAATGCTGTTGATTTTTGTACAATGATTTTGTATCCTGCAACTTTACTATACTCGTTAATTGTTTCTGATAGTTTCCTGGTGAAATCTTTGGAATTTTTTATATAAAGTATCATGTAATCCGCAAATAGTGACAATTTGACCTCTTCTTTCCCAATTTGGATACCTTTGATTCCTTTCTCTGACATGATTGCTGTGGCTAGAACTTCCAGTACTATATTAAATAACAGTGGTGACAGGGGGCATCCCTGTCTTGTTCCTGATTTTAGGGGAATAGTTTTCAACTTTTCCCCATTCAATATGATGTTAGCCGAAGGTCTCTCATATATGGCCTTTATTATGTTGAGATACTTTCCTTCTATACCTATTTTAGTGTTTTGATCATAAATGGATGTTGTACCTTGTCAAAAGCTTTTTCTGCATCAATGGAAATGAACATATGGTCTTTATCTTTGATTTGTTTATGTGGTGTATCACATTGATTGATTTTCTTATGTTGGACGGTCCTTGTGCTCCCGGAGGAATCCCACTTGATCATGATGCATCACCTTTTTGATGCATTGTTTTATTCTGTTTCCTAATATTTTGTTCAGGATTTTTGCATCTGTGTTCATCAGAGACATTGGTCTATGGTTTTCTTTTGTTGTGTTGTCATTGCCAGGCTTTGTTATTAGAGTAATGTTGGCCTCATAGAATGAGTTAAGAGGTATTGCTTCCTCTTCAATTTTTTGGAAGAGTCTGAGGAGGATAGGCGTTAATTCTTCTTTGAATGCTTGGTAGAACTCGTTGGTAAAACCATCTGGTCCAGTGCTCATGCCTTTAGGGAGATTATGGATAGTCATTTCAATCTCATTGCTATTGATTGGTCTATTTAGATTATCCAGTTCTTCTTGGTTCAGTCTTGGTAGGCTATAACTTTCTAGAAACCTGTCCATTTCTTCTAGGTTGTAAAGTGTCATGGCATAAAGTCCTTCATAATATTTTCTTATAACCCTTTGTATTTCTGTGCTATCAGTGGTAATTTCTTCCCTTTCATTTCTAATTTTGGATATTTGTGTTCTTTCCTTTTGTCCTTTGATTAGTTTCGCCAGGGGTTTGTCAATTTTGTTGACTTTCTCAAAAAACCAGCTCTTTGTAATATTACTTTTTTCTATTGTCTTTCTATTCTCTATTTGGTCTAGGGCTGCTTTAATTTTTATTATTTATTTCCTTCTGCTGAGTTTGGGTTTTGTCTGGTCTTTTTTTCGTAGTTTTTTAGATAGGATGCTAAGATGTTTACTTGTGATTTTTCTTGTTTCTTAAGATAGGCCTGTAATGATATAAATTTCCCTCTTATTACCGCTTTCACTGTGTCCCAATAATTCTGATACGTTGTATTTTCATTGTCATTAGTTTCTGTATATTTTTTAATCTCATCCTTTATTTGTTCTTTTATCCAGTCCTTTTTTAATAAGCTGTTGTTTAATCTCCATGTATATGTGGTTGTTTCTGCTTTCCTTTTACAGTTGATCTCCAATTTCAAAGCTTTCTGGTCTGAGAATAAATACACTTGGTTTGATTGCTGAGGTTACAATTGTATCCCAGCATATGGTCTATTCTTGAGAATGTTCCATGTGCACTAGAAAAGAAGGTATAGTCTCTTTTTGCTGGATGAAATGTCCTATAAATGTGAATTATGTCCAATTGCTGTAATGTGTCATTTAGAGCTGTTATTTCCTTATTTATTTTCTGTTTGGATGATCTGTCCATGGCTGTTAGTGGGGTGTTTAAGTCTCCCACTATGATTGTGTATTCATCAGTTTCTCCTTTCAAGTCTGTTAGTAGTTTCTTTGTATATTTTGGTGCATCCTTGTTGGGAGCATATATGTTGATTAACGTCAACTCTTCTTGTTGTTGCATTGTGCCTTATATCATTATATAATGACCATTTTGTCTTTTACTATCTTTTTTAACTTGAAGTTTATTTCATCAGATATCAGTCTGACCACTCTTGCCTTTCTCTGGTTACCATTTGCTTGGAATATTGTATCCCATTCTTTCACTCTGAATCTGTGTTTGTTTTTACAGCTGAGGTGTGTTTCTTGGAGACAGCATATGGATGCATTCTGTTCTTTAATCCAGTCTGCTACTCTGTGTCTTTTTATTGGTTAGTTTAGTCCATTAACATTTAGAGTGATGATCGATATGTGAGGATTTCCTCTGACCATCACTTATTTCTTTCTTTGTTTTTATTTGTTTGTTTGTTCATTTATTTTTGTTTCTTTCTTGTTGCCCCAACTTTGTTCCATTTGTCCTGATGTTTTGTTTCAGGCTGGAGAACCTCCTTCAGTATTTCTTGGCATCCTGGCCTCGTGCTTGCAAATTCCTCAGCTTCTGTTTGTCTGAGAAGGTCTTTATTCCACCTTCATATCTGAAAGTTAATTTTGCTGGATAATTTATTCTTGGCTGGAAGTTTCTATTAAATTTTTGAATATTGGATTCCACTCTCTCCTGGCTTGTTGAGTTTCTGCTGAGAAATCTGATGCCAGCCTGATGGGTTTTCCTCTAAATGTTATAGTTCCTTTTTCCCTGGCTGCATTGAGAATTGTCTCTTTGTCTTTAGTTTTGGACATCTTTAGTACCATGTGTCTTGGAGAAGATCTGTTGGGTTCCAGGTATCTGGGGGACCTGTTTTCTTCTTGAACTTGTGGTTCCAGATCTTTCCAAAGGTTTGGAAATTTCTCATCTTTGTTTGAGTATGCTCTCTGAGGATTTCTCTGTCCCTCTTCTATTCCTATTATCCTGATGTTGTTTTGTCTCATGGAGTCGGATATTTCTTACAGAGTTCTTTCAATCCTTTTGGTTATGTATTCCCTCTCTTCCTCTTTCTGAGCTGTTTCCATGTTCTGATATTCAATATCACTAATTCTTTCCTCCATCTGGTTGGTCCTGTTTCCTATGGCAGTTATTTCATTTCTCACTTCTTTTATGTTATTATTTATTTCTCGCATATCCATCTCAATCTTTCTTATATTTTGAATTTCTTTGTTAAATTGTTCTTTTTGTTCACAGAGTTCCTTTTTTATGTCGTTTATATCCTTTTTTATATTATTTATCTTAGCTATAGTGTTCTGCCAATAGGTTTTCATTTCTCTCACAGCCTTTAGAATGGCTGCTTTAAATTCTCCGTCACTTAAATGAGACCTTTCCAATTGTAAGAAGCTGTCTTCTGGGTAAATTTCATATTCTTTCTGAGGAGTTTTAGTTTTTAAGGAATTCATCCTGTCCACTGAGTTCTTCCTCTTTGACATGAGGGCTTTATGTTCAGTGCCCAGATTATTGCTTTTGTGGTGTCTTGCTGTAGGGCAGACACTAGGTGGCACTGGGGGTCAAGTTTTTGGGGAGAGGGGGCTGTTTGTTTCTTGTTTCTGATCTCCTACTGAGTTTGGAGGCTATGTGCATATATCCTGAGGAGTCGCCAACAAATGTGCTCCAAGGGCAGCTCTGCCTTCTGCTCTTTGCTGGGGAAGCTGTTCTGAGGCTTGTTTCTGCTGGCTCTGGTGAATCCTATCAAATCTTTCTTCCAGCCCTGATTCAGTACCTGGCTGTCTACAGGCTCACACTGCTTTCAGAACCCTGGGGTGCAAGAGGAAGTGCCCGCTCCATAAGTCCAAAGCTGTGGGCCTGGCCAGAGACAGCAGGGTCACCTTTGCAGCGTGCTGGGAACAGGAACTGGAGCCCTGTGTGTGTCTCCAGGGGACTTAGAGCTGGGGTGTCATCTTTGCAGTTCAGAGTCCTCGCTCAGCCCTCTACCACTCAAAAGTTCCAGAGGCTGACTCCCAAACTCTGTCCCCAGCTCCCCAGTCTCTCTCCCCTCCCCCAAACTGTGCAGCTCTGAGTAATCAGCAGGGTTCTTGTCCTGTTGTGGTCTGTCTGTGCTCCCTTTCCTCTCCGCGACTCGCCACCTTCTCGCCAACATTCAGGTGTTTACTTGCGATTTGTGGATTTCTCAACAGCCATTTTGTCACTCAGGGTCTTCTTTCTTGGCTCCTGGATGACCGTTCAATTGTGTTTTCTGGGAGAGGCTTTAGGGACCTCCTCTCCAGTCACCATCTTGTCTTCTCTCTCAGCATCTCTTTCTTAGAGGAGGACTTTCCCTACAATTTGTCACTTCTGCCACCTTATTTTTTTTATATTTCAGAGGAAACATTTGGCCAAATACTCGTAGAGCTGGATTGCTTTAACTCCCTACTTTAGCCTTAAACAATACTTGATTTTTAAAATGAAGAATAAAGTCTCTACTATAAAAAACATGTGGGAACATCAATGGCTAAATGTAAGAAAAAATACTAATAATTTTCCAATACTAAAACTATAATAAATGCTTTTGTTATGAAAGTGGTTTCCTTCCCAGGTGAAATAATACATAATTCTTTATCATGTTAATTTCAACTGAAAGGTAAATGTCTTGGATGTTTACAAGTACACTTTGAAGTATACAAATCATTTCAGTATGTTTATGGACAAATACTATAAAAAAATTTAAAAAACCCAAACCGAATACACTTCTGTTGCATTAGTCTCTATGATTTGTTTAAGTTCATGAAAATGTATTTTAAGTCCATTCATTGAAATTTGCCCTTATTATTCTATTGTAAATTATTGTAGTGAATTTCCTTAAAAGTATCATCAGGAGTTTGAATATGTAAATAACTTGAACAGAATGATTACATGATGAAACTGAGGGTGGTAGATTTGGTCTCATAACATTTACCTCTTTAGAAAATACTGAAATAATTTGAAAAGAATCCAAGTGAAAATATTTTAAACAAAGTGCCTTGAAGTATATTTAGAATGAAACAGCAGGTAAATATATTTTCTCAAGTTTACTGTGATTTCGTCACTCTGAAAACCAAGTAATGACTCATGTACAAACCAAAACTCTCCCCTAAGTAATTACTGATAACATTAATTTTCTGATTCATAAACAGCTGTTTAGATTTTTTCTAAACATTACCCCCTTCCAAGTACAATTTATACTTAAGTAGTTTGTAAGTGTGTTTTATGAATTTAGGGATTTTCTTCAGGAAGTTATTCAGAAAGTCATAGCAGTAGTCACAGACACAGGCCTTCAACTCCTGCAAAGGGCTATGGACCAGAAGATCCGTGGTGCACACAGTTACACTTACAGGACACTGTCCACAGTGTCCACTGCATTGGTACAACAACTCATTTTTCCTTCAAATCTACAGAAATCTGCTTCAGCCAGATTGGGTCAGATTGTTATTTTTCAACCCAGTGATTCTCTAGGATCACCATCAACTTCTTGTCCATTACCTCCCTCTTGGGAGGCACTGTTTCCTTAAATCCACTAATTTTATTCCCCTGAATGTTTGTCTGGCAAATCTCCAGGCCTCTGTTTGTCATATTTTATTTTTGTTGGTTTAATTTCAAATCTCATAGAGATAACCTCTCTTTTCTTTCAAAAAACTCACTCAAATGTCTCATTTGATGCCTTATAGCTGAATGAAACTGTAATTTCTATTTCAAAGTTTGAGAGAGGATGCACCGAATTTGACTCACATGGAATGACAGAATCAGGCCTCATTTCCACATATCACTTTGCTTTCTGTGGCGCCATGCTGCTTTAGACATTAGAAAATTTGAGTCACACTAGCAGCAGGACCAGCTCCTTTGTAGAAAATTACACAAATGACCACTCTTGCACCACCTTGAAAATGTGCTATCCTTTGAAAACTTTGCTTGTAAAAGATGACTAAGCTAGCCCTGCTTAGTCTAGTTAACCACCTTCTCTTCCACCATTTAAAAATGCTGAAATCTTGTCCCATGACAAGAAGATATTTCACAGGTGTAATCATTAATAGGATCCTCTAATTTGTAATTTTCTACACCTGGAGACTGGTCAACTCTATCAATTTCTCATGTTCTCATTTACTTCTCCTCTCATGGTAAATTCTTGAAAAATGTCTGCTGTGTTTTTCATTTCCTGCCTAGTTGATTTTTCTCCTACTCTAGTGTTCAGTCAGTGATGAGTGATTGTCCCACTAATCTTACAAAAATAAAATAACTCACATTTCTACAACCTCATAGCATTTCTAATGGTAATTATAAGGTTAAATTTTTATTAGTTTACTGAAGCAGCTGTTTTACATAATTAAATTGGAAATATGTGTGGCCTCAGGAATCTTTACCTAGCAGAAACACCTTAAATTTTTTAGAGCCCCTAGACATGGAAATTCCAATCTTCTACATTGTTAAACATGCACCTTGAGGTCATAACAGACCTTGTTACAGCCACACAGAAAACCTGGCTACCAGTTTTTTATTTTTTTATTTTTTTATTTTTTGGAATTAATAATGAGCTATGTTGTCAGGTGTTCAGATTGCAGAACTTTAGCCATCTTTACTAACAGGTAGAGTATCAGATTGACAGAGAAGTTATGGACACTCAGAGAACCATCTCACCTAATGGTTCTTGAAGACAGCTGAAGAGAAACTGTGTCCTCACTGCAGTCACACACAGCAGTTCCTTAATCACCAATTACATGATACTTATGGGCAAGAACAACCTTTCTCTTTGCTTTATGTCTCATGGCCTGCATGCACCCCCTGTATTTGAGGAACTGGGTCACTATGAAAAAACTGGAGCTGGTGGATGAAATCTGTATATTCTATCTGTTCAACTTCCATACATTCATTTTTTTTTTACTTTTTTCTGTGAGCACTGTCACCTCTGTTGTCAATATCAACTGCAGTAGAACAGCGAACATAAGATTAAGGCCAGGCATGTTGCACCATGCCAGATGCACATGGCTCTTTCTGAGCAAAGAAATGGCACTCTGACATTTATTTTGGCTCAGGGTTTTTTTCTCATGTTAAATGATGACTCATTTTACTTAGCTATTTTAATGTAAAAGCAGAGTCATTAGATAGTCAAGTTAATATATATTTTGACAAATGTGAACTTAATGAACATTTTGAATAGAAAAATTATAGCCAAAATACAAAAAGAAAGAGACTTATAGACATAATGGAACAATGAAACAGTATATAGAATATGGGAAAATCTTAAATAATTCATATGTTGCTTGATAGTGTGAATAAATACATGATGGAACCTTTAGAATTTTGCAATTCTAAATGATTCTTTCAATGCATTTTCAATCCTAATGTATCTGAGAGAATGTCTGTAGAAACTTTTATTCTGAAAATAGACGTATATGTAGCTAAACTCCAGTTACATGTAGGAATAAGAAGATTCCAGGGCCTCTATTAATGAATTATTTTTATCAGATCTTTCTGACATGTAAAAATGAGATTTTTTGAAAAGCCAGAATATAAATTTTAGAAGAGAAGACATGTATATGTGCTTACTGCCCTGCAGCAAATGTGTCTGGGCTATGTTTATATGTTCTCTGCTTTCTTATTTCAGGTATGTGTGTAGTCTCCTGCCCTAAAGATATCATGGTCTTACAGAGCCACTTATTGTACATTAGGCCTGGCATTTGTTTTATTTACACATTCAGTTATATTTACTAACTTAAAGCATGTGAAGAAAATATGATTCTTTCAGACTATAATCAAAAGAGAACTATTTAAAGTTTAATTATGGTTAATCAGTTTATTTTCTTCTTCTTTTTTTAAATTCATTTTTATTGTTAGACTTATTGGGGTGACATCAGTTAGCAAGGATTACATAGGTTTCAGGCATACAATTCTACAGTGCATTGTCAACTTGATGTATAATAAGTTCACCATCTAATGTGACTTCTCTTTCCATCACCTTATATTTAGCTTCCCCCATCCTCTCCCACCCCCTCCCTTTTCTCCCCTCCCTAACCCACTCGTCCCCAAATAAACATTAAACTATTGATTGTGTCCATGGGTTGTTTGTTCATTTCTTTTTTTCTTTGCTTTCAGTTTTATATTCCACATATGAGTGAAATCATGCAGCTCTTTGTTTTTTCTGTCTGACTTATTTCACTTAGCATGATGATCTCCAGGTCCATCCATTTTGTTGCAAATGACAATATTTCATCTTTTCTTTCAGCTGAGTAATATTCCATTGTGTGTATGTACCACAGCTTCTGTATCCAGTCATCTGTCGCAGGGACCTTTGGTTGTTTCCATGTTTTGGCCACTGTGAACAGCGCTGCCATGAACTTTGGGGTACATAAGTCTTCGCAGACAAAGGTTTTCAAGTTCTTTGGGCAGATCCCCAGAAGGGGATTGCTGGGTCAAATGGTAGCTCCAATCACAATTTTCTGAGGAACCTCCACACTGCCTTCCACAGTGGTTGTACCAGTTGGCACTCCCACCAGCAGTGTACCAGAGATCCTTTTTCTCCACATCCTCTCCAGCACTTGTTATTCCTTGTCTTGTTGATAATAGCCATTCTCACAGGTGTGAGGTGGTATCTCATTGTGGTTTTGATTTGCATTTCCCTGACAGCTAATGAGGATGAGCATTTATTCATATGTCTCCTAGCCATTTGTATTTCCTCATGGGAGAAGTGTCTGTTTAGTTCTTCTGCCCACTTTTTAATTGGGTTGTTTGTTTTTTGTTGTTAAATCTTATTAGTTCTTTATATATTTTACATATTACACCCTTATCTGATGCGTTATTGGTAAATATTTTCTCCCATTCCGTTGGCTGTCTCTTTGCCTTGTTGATGGTTTCTTTTGCTGTGCAGAAGCTTTTTAGTTTGATATAGTCCCATTCATTTATTTTTGCTTTTACTTCCCTTGCCTTTGAGGACAGGTTCATGAAGTCTTCCTTGAGTCCTAGGTCTATAAGTTTAGTACCTATGTCTTCTTCTATACAGTTTATTGTTTCATGTCTTATATGAAGGTCCTTAATCCATTTTGAGTCAATTTTTGTATATGGAGAGAGTTCATAGCTCAGGTTCATTCTTTTGCATATGTTTTTCCCGTTTTCCCAGCACCATCTACTAAAGAGGCTGTCTTTTCCCCATTGTATGTTTTTTGCTCCTTTATCGAAAATTATTTCTCCATATATTTGTGCATTTATTTCTGGGTTTTCAGTTCTATTGCATTGGTCTCTATTTCTGATCTTCTGCCACTACCAAGCTGTTTTGACTATTGATGCTTTTTAATATAAATAGAAGTCAGGAAGTGTAATGCCACCAGCCTTATGCTTTTTATGTAGTATTGCTTTGGCAATTCGAGGTCATTTATGGTTCCATATAAATCTAATAATTCTTTTATCTATTTCACGAAAGTATGATTGTGGGATTTTGATGGGTATTGCATTAAATCTGTAGATTGCTTTGGGCAGAATAGCCTTTATAACAATGTTAAGTCTTCCTATCCATGAACAGGGGATATTTTACCACCTCTTAAAGTCTGTTTCAATTTCTTTCAAATGTGTCTTATAGTTTTCTGTGCATAAGTCTCTCACGTTCTTTGTTAAGTTAATTCCAAGGTATTTCGTTCATTTTGTTGTGATAGCAAAAGGAATTGACTCCCTCATTTCTTTTGCTGTGGATTTGTTGTTTGTATAATGGAATGCTGTTGATTTTTGTACAATGATTTTGTATCCTGCAACTTTACTATACTCGTTAATTGTTTCTAATATTTTCCTGGTGAAGTCTTTGGAATTTTTTATATAAAGTATCATGTCATCCGCAAATAGTGACAATTTGACCTCTTCTTTCCCAATTTGGATACCTTTGATTCCTTTCTCTTGC
>PVJL010017540.1:0-17971 GCA_004026885.1 Lyroderma lyra
TTTGAAAGTGCAACTAAGGTAATTTTTGAAATTTATACTTTTTCCTAGGGACCAAACACTTTTGTGAATTTGGTTGCTGAGCTAGAAACAGAAAGGTTCAGAATGAAGAAGAGTTCATGCACTTCTAGTCTGCCAGTATATTTACATAATACTCTGTTGTGGGTCTGATGAAAATCACATTTTCCTTATCTGTATGTTTCTCTCTGCTCTTTAAAAAAATACCTTTTTAAAAAAAGAGGAATGTTAGGTCCACAGTGAAATTGAGCAGAGAGAGTATAGATTTCCCAAATACCCCAGTCTCCTACACAAGCACAGCCTGCTCAAACATCTTCCACCAAGCTGGTAGGTACATTTGTTACAAATGATGAACATACATTGATACATCATATTAATAATTACCTAAAGTCCATAGTTTACATTAAGGTTCACTCTTAGTGTTGTGCATTCGATGGGTTTGGAAAAATGTATAGAGACACGTAGTCACCATTATAGTATTATGCAGAGTATTTTTACTGCCCTAAAAATGTTCTGTGCTCCACCTATTTATTCCTCCCCTGCCCTCAACCTTGGCAACGACTAATATTTTTACTGTCTCCAGAATGTCATATAGGTGGTTATCATGTAGCCTTTTCAGATTGAGTTCTTTCACTTAGTAATATGCCTTTAAGATTCTTCTGTGCCTTTGCATGGTTTGATAGCTCATTTCTTTTTAGCATTGAATAGTATTTCATTGTTTGTTTCTCAACTTTTGATTGTATAAAGTTAAAAATTTGACATTTTTGTCAAAAGTATTATATTTTATCAAACATACACATAAGTTATAAATATTTCAATTTTATTTAATAATAAAATAAAGTTTACTTATAAAAAAGTTTCATTGTTTAAATATACCATAGTTTATTCACACATTTATTTACTGAAGGACACCTTGGTTAATTCCAAGTTTTGGCAATTATGAATAAAACTTCTATGAACATTCACATGCAGAGTGTTTGGTGAACATAAGTTTTCAACTCCTTTGGATAATATCAAAGAATATGACAGAGGGATGGTATAGTAAGAGTATATTTAGTCTTGTAAGAAACCATCAGACTGTCTTCCAAAATGCCTGTAACATGTTGTGTGTCCTCCCGAAATAAATGAGTGTTCATGTTGCTTCGCATTCTCACAGTATTTGGTGTTGTCAGTGTTCTGTATTTTGGTCATTCTAATAGGTTTATAGTGGTATCTCATTGTTTTCGTTTGCATTTCCCTGATGACATATGATGTGGAACATCTTTTCATGTGCTCATTTGCCATATGTATATAAGTTTTAGTGAGGTGGCTGCTAAGATTTTTGGTTCAATTTTTAATTGCATTTTTTTATTATTGAGTTTTAAGAGTTCTTTGTATATTTTGGACAACAATCCCTTAACACATGTCTTTTGCAACATAATTTCTCCCATCTATGTCTTGTCTTCTCATTTTATTTATTTATTTATTTATTTATTGTAGTATGTGGGTAGCTCCCTGGCTGGAAATAGAACCCAGGCTGCAGCATTGACAGCGCCAGTGCTGAAGCCTTAAGCCTCTACACCACCGGGAACTCCCCGTCTTCTCATTCTCTTGACAGTGTCTTTTGCACAGCAGAATTATTTTTTAAATTTTAATGAAGGTCAGCTTATCATTAATTTTTTTTTCATGAATTGTACCTCTGTTGTTATATCTAAAATATCATTGCCATAACCAAGATCATTTAGGTTTTATTCTCTTAACTTCTAGGAGCTTAATAGTTTTCTATTTCACATTTATGTCTGTGATTCATACTGAGTTAATTTTTAGGAAAGGTGCAAGGTCTGTGTCTACATTTGTTTGCCTGTGGATATCCTGTTGTTTCAGAATCATTTATTAAAAAGACCATCTTTGCTTTACTATATTACCTTTGCTCTTACCTCAAGACCAGTTCATTATATTTTCTCTGCCTTTTCAAATCTCAGATTCTTTTTCAGGTTCATTTCTAATTATAGCACATTTGCAATTCCTTTTTTTTCTTTTTGCAAGTCTTTTGTTGTTACTACTTTATTACCTACATTATCACAGTCTTGCATGCATAAGGTCAGTTGTCAAACTAATATTGAACATTTACTAGAAAATGCCAAGCAGTGAAAAGAGCATTTTATGTTCATTGTCTCATTTAATCCTCACAAAGGCTTTATGAGGCGGATAATATTATTATCAATTATTCTTATGCAGGAGATGAGGCTCAGAGAGGTTAAGCAAACTACTTATGACCCCAGAGATAGCAAATGGTAGAGTCAGGGTCAATGTTAGAAACCAGTTTTATATCATTCTAAAGAGAGTTCTTTAAAGAATACCATTTTATTCATCTTTTTAAAAATGTATTAATTTATTGGGGTGACATTGGTTAGTAAAATTATATTGGCATAAATTCTATTTATTGAGATTCTTCTCCATGGTCTAAGGCTTTATCCTTACAAAATTGGAACTAATGCGTGAAATGGTAATAGCTTAGAAATCTATAAATTGGTATGAATAGAATAATCAAATAATTTCCTATGAACAAGTATTGATAATGATTAATTATATCTAGTGATAATATATGGAGGACTAACCTAAATGAACAGACAGAGATATTGCCCTCTAGAAAATACAATTGAGGTGTTTTAAGGTTTATCCATTACTGATATTAATTAATAAAGCTACATAATATTAATGTCATTGAAATTTATATTTGGAGATCTGCAATATAAAAATAAAGTCCAGCTGGGGAGAGATACATTTCTAGTGAGATGCAGTTGTTATTTCTATTACCTATGCAATGCTTTCTTCTAGACTCAATTCAATTTCTGAATGTGTGCGAGCAGGCTATAAATATGAATTGTATACTTTTTATTGAATTTAAGTATTAAAGAATGAATGCAATATTGTTGAAAGTAAAAATAAATAGGTAAGTGTATATCACATCTGTTTAGGTTACATTTTTGTATGCATATGCTCATATATGGTAGTTGACCTGCTTGTCATGTAATTATAATTTGGTTGATATTAAAATGAGGCTGACCCCTGATGACAAATTTTCCATGGAGAAAATGTTCTGAAATATGCCAATTTGCATATGAAAATCAGATTGGGAAAACTACATAAAACTGGTAATGAGTTAATTACTTTAAGAGGTTTGCCAACTGTAAAGATAAATTATTGTTATTAATTTAACATTTGATGAAACTGAGATCATCACCTCTACACATATTTGAATGCAATAAAAACATACATTGCACTAGTTTAGATTTTAACAGTGTTGGTTGTTACAAAGTGACTTAGAACATTGGGCATTATAGAGGGAGAAAATGCAGTGAAAGATAAGTCAAACTAAAAGGGAGGAGATAACGGTAACTGAAAGGATTAAAGGCATGGAAGAGAATAATTGCCATTCCTCTTATATGGGTGAACTTAAATTGTGGGATAATCATGGCTATGAGTAGTAAACAACATAGAAATATAAAAATTCCTTTTCATTTTTGTGAGACTTGATATTTAAAAGTATTTAAACTATTGCATCTACATGAGGAAAAAAGGATGTATTTTTCCTATAATTCACTCGCATTAAAAACTATTCACATTGGTATATTACACATCTTCATGGCCTACATCTTTTTATCTTTTTCTCAGTTCTCTGTGATTGTCTTACTTAATCTATTTTTCTAGAATACATACATGTGACTATTCAATGGATTCAGTACTTTTTCAAAAAGCAACCAATAAATCCAATCTCTTTTTGATGATTTTTATTTTTTATAAAACCTTGAGTTTTAGTATTGTGAGGCATAATTTAGAGTGGAAATATATTTTCTGTTAAGGAAAAGAAAATTCTCTTTTGGGGTAGTTTTTCTTCAAAATGTTAAAATATTTCTTATACGAATAAAAGAAAAAAATTGAAGTCAAATGTGACACATTACTTAACTACACGGTCAGATTTATTATTGGTCTCTTTTTCCTCTTTTAACCTTTTTACACTTGAAAACACCACCTTAGATAGAAATAACTCTATTAAGAAAATCTTTTCCCATTTATTTGTGGTCTTATATCATGATTATTACTTTACTTTTACAGGACTGCCTGAGACATAAACATGCAGAACTACACTTTTGTGACTGAGTTCATTCTTTTGGGAATTCCTAATACCAAAGGGCTGGAGAGGATGCTATTCGTCTTGTTTTTGGCCTTCTACCTCTTCACTTTGCTTGGGAACCTATTTTGGTTCTACTTCTAACCTTCACACCCCCATGTATTTTTTCCTGGGAAATCTGTCAGTGTTTGACATATTTTTTCCTTCAGTACGTTCTCCTCAAATGATGCTCTTCTTAATGGGGCAAAACCAGATCATCTCTTTCCAGGGCTGTGCCTCCCAGCTCTTCCTTTACCACTTCCTGGATGGTACTGAGTGTTTTCTCTACACTGTGATGCCTTATGATCAATTTGTGGCTATTTCTCACCCACTGAGATACACGGTTATCATGAACCATAGGGTGTGTGTTGGCTTGACACTGGGCACTTGGCTAGGTGGCTGTCTACATGGAAGTATTCTCACATTTCATGTCTTACTGTGACCCCAATGAAGTGAACAATTTCTTCTGAAGTGATATTCCAGTGGTGTTGATCCTGTCCTGTGCAGATATCTCTCTAGCTCAGACCATGAGTTTTACTAATGTGGATGTTGTGACTCTCGCATGCTTTTTCCTTATCCTTACTTCCTACAGTCACATTTTCCTTACCATATTGAAAATCAGTTCCTCAGAAGGAAAGCACTGAGCCTTTTCAACCTGTAGTGCCTGCCTGATTTCAATCCTTCTGTTCTATGGGCCTGTGATGCTCATCTATCTCAGGCTTCCTTCCATCCCCTGGCTAGAGTCTGTTGTTTGAGTGTTAAATAATATTGTTGCTCCTTCTCTTAACCCTTTCATTTATACCTTAAGAAATAAGGATGTGAAATTGGCTCTAAACAAAGTGATAAGTCAAGTGGTCTACATTTCTGGGGTATGAATTATAGAGGAAACTACTCTCTGGAATTATTTGGGGAGTTGCTTCAGATCTAGTATTCTTACAACAGAATTGGTGCCAAATAGGGAACTGAAAAAATTACTATCAGGCATTTTTTTGGAGTCTGAACAGTCACATGGTAGGGAATGGGTTGACTGTGTCACTGATATATTCATTCAAGGTAGCTTTTCAGATTAACCTAGCATTTTCTACTTTTAAATTCAAAATAATGTGCCTATTCTGCTTTGGCATTGTAATCATTAGAACTATGTTTTGATAGATTACCATAAAGCTGCAAATTTCTAGAAGCCATGGACTGTTTTTCTTCTCTCTCTCTCTCTGCCCCCCTTTTTCCTCCCTCCCTCTATTGCTCCCTCCCTCACTTTCCTTCTCCCTTTCTTTTCTCCTTCCTTCCTTTATTCCCTTCTATCTTCCTTCTTTCCTTTCTTTCAAAATGTATACCTTAATTTATGCTACCACGAACTATCTCTGGCCATTCAATAAAGCTAGGCTTTATGGTTAGCAGGTATGAAAATTTTAAAATAAGTTTTACAGTTTGGTAAATTTAAACTTATTTTATAATTTATTAGACTTTACTCACATCTTGCCATTACAAAATAATTTTACTTGAAACTTTATTCCTTTGGCCTTCAGAGAAGTTTGGGATTGGATTCTACTCATTATATCTCAAGTGAGAAGCTAAGCATTAGCCTATCTTATAAAATGGGAGCAGCAGGCCCCAGGAAAAATGGTAGCAGTATCATATTAAAGAACAGAATATCTATACCCCTGAGAAATGAAAAGAAATTTTCTGAGCAACAGATACACAATGTAGCTAATTCCAGAGACACTAGGAGGAACTATAGGAGTGACACAGCTATGGTCTGGTGGTCTCAGAAGAGAACCAAGCCACAAAGAATACCAGTTGCCTTTACCAGCCTAACCTACCCCCACCTTTTTTTGCTGATCTCTGTGGGGGCACCCAGGGTTGCTGAGACACACAAGCTCTTCAGCTGGCTGCAGGTAAAACACTGAGATTTAGAGGCTCAGAACCTCAGAGCCCACCACATCCTCTTACGAGAGTGGTGCCCTGCGACCAAGGTGACCTGGTCATAGAGGAGAAGACTACCTCCTTAGGAAATCTGCAAGTATGCAAAAAGCCAGAACAGTGAAAGACTAATTCATAGAAACCTGCTACAGAATTCACTTCTATAGATGCCCAGAAAAAAAACCAAAACCAGAACCAAAACCATTAATTGCTTCAAATAACCAAGGAGCATGAGAGAGAAACAAGGAAGATGAGAGAGAAAATGAAAAATCTCAAGAAAATAAATTTGAAAACATGGAAATATATGACTTAAATGACAGAGGATTCAAGATTGAAGTTCTAGAAATACTCAGTGATATGCAAGAAAACTCAGACAGGTAATTTAAGATACTCTGAAATGAAATCAGTAAACAAAATGAATATTTTAACAAAGAGATTTGAAATTTTAAAGAAGAATCACATAGACATTTGGGATTTGAAAAAATCAATAATAGAGATGAAGAATAAAATAGCTTAGGAATGGGTACTATCACTGTGGAAGACAGTGTGGAGCTTCCTCAGAAAATTTAGAATAAAATTACCATAGACCCAGCAATCTCTCTTCTGGTTATCTTATAAAAAAATTTGAAAACCTTGGTCCACAAAGACATTTGTACCCCAATGTTCATCACAGAGCTGTTCACAGTGGTCATTATGGAAACAACCAAAGTGCCCTTTGATAAATGACTGGATAAAAATGTTGTTGTACATATGCACAATGGAATATTACTTAACTGTAAGAGAAGATGAAATACTGCCATTTGCGACAAAATGGATGGAACTTAAGGTCATCATTGTAAATAAAATAAGCTAGACAGAAAAAAAACAAGAATCATATGACTTCACTAATATGTGGAATACAAAACTGAAAGCAACAAAGGAACAACAATGCATGGACAAGTCAATAGTTTAGTGGTTACCTGAGGATAAGCGGGGAGAAGAGTGGGAGAGGAGGAAGCGGGAGTCAAATATATTATGATGGAAAGAGAACTGACTCTGGGCGGTGAACACATAATGCAATGCATAGACAATGTACTCAAGAATTATACACCTGGGACATATGTAATTTTTGCTAACCAACGTAACCCCAATAAATTTAACAATAAAAAAAAAAGGTAAAAAATTAGCTAGCTTAGGAAACAGCTGACCAAATGGAGGAAGGAATTAGTGATATCAAAAATAGAAATCTGGAAATGATGCAGATGAAAGCAGAGAGAGTCTTGAGAGCTAAAAGAAATGAAAAGACTCTACAAAAAATATCTGGCTTCATCAGAAATAGCAATATAAGAATAATGGTTATACCAGAAGGAGAAGAGAGAAAGGGCACAGGGACTCTATTCAAACAAATTGTCAGTGAGAACTTCCCAAACCTATGAGCGAAAAATGGATCTTTGAATTTAAGAAGCAAACAGAATACTTAATTACATCAATTCTAACAGGCCTTCTCCAAGGCACATTATATTAAAGCTATAAAAAATTAATGACCAAAAAAAAAAAAAAAGATTTCTCAAGGCAGCCAGGGGAAAAACATTGTAACTTACCAAGAAAATTGTGTATTATCATCAAATTTTCCAGCAGAAATTCTACAAATCAGGAGGGAGTGGAATAAAATATTCAAACTATTGAAAGAGAGAAATTACCAGCTGAGAATAATATATCCAGCAAAGTTAATCTTTAGATATAAAGGAGGAATAAAGATCTTTCCAGATATATAGAAGCTAAGAAAATTTTCTACCACAAGGTCTGCACTGCAGGGAAAATTAAAGGAGGTTATTCTACCTAAAACATAAAGAGAAAAGGATACAAAACTATGAGTAACATGATCAATAGACAAACAGAAGTAGGAAATAGAAATCCTTACACTGAAAGGGCACTGTATACTTATGTAACATAAAAGGTAAAAAAAGATAAAAAAGAAAGAAAAAGAGAAGAAGAAAATTTGCTGTGGCAACTCAGATATAAACTAAAAAATAAAAGGATAATTTGTGACAACAAAAACATAAAAGGGGAGGGAGTAAAAGCCTGAATTTGAAAAGCAGAATGGATATTAGATACTGTACTTTTCTGTGTATAAGACAATCCCATGAATAAGATGACACTTACTTTTCTAACCCAATATTAAATAACCCTCCCACAAGTTTACTCCCATGTATAAGATAACCCCCAATTTTTGGTTTAACAATTTTAGACAAAAGTATTATCTTATACATGGAAAAATATGGTACATACTGAAGAAACAGGACTACTGCATATATAAAACTTTTTCTTTACATAAACTTAATAGTAGCCACTCAGAAAAATTAAACCAAGATAGATAACATTAAAAAGAGCAGAGTTAAAATATCATACAAAACTACCAAACAAAAATAACAGACAGAAACAAAAGGATAGAGAGACAATGGAGACACCAACCTACCAGAAAACAAAACAAAATGGCAGTAAAAAATCCTCATAGATCAATAATTACCAAAAATGGAAATGGACTGAACTGAACAATAATAAGGTACAGAGTAGCAGATTGGATAAAAAACCAAAACACCGAACTATATGCTGCCTCCAAGAAACATGTCTCAGCTACAAAAACAAATATAGACTTAAAATGAAAGGGTAGAAAATGATACACCAAGCAAAGGGTATCCATGGAAAAGTGGATGTAGCCATATTTATATCTGACAAAATAGACTTTAGCATAAAAAGGTAACAAGAGATAAGATGCAAATTTCATAATAATAAAAGGGACTATACTACAAGAAGACATCACACTTATCAACATAGATGATCCCAATCAGAAAGCACCAAAATATATAAAGCAACTACAAAAAGATCTAAGAGAATAACTTACAAAATTACAATTATAGTAAGGGACCTAAATATGCCATTGACAACTTTGGCTACATCATCCAAAGAGAAGTTTATAAGGAAATATCAGCCTTAAGTGACACATTAGATAAAATGAACATAATTGACATTTACAGAACACTTCATCCTAGAATAGAACACAAGACTATTCATTCTTTTCTAGTGAACATGTAACATTCTCAAGGATAAACCAGATGTTGGGAACACAAAACTAGCCTTAGCAAATTTAAGAGTGAAATAATACCAAGCATATTCTCTGACCATAATGCTTTAAAATTAAATATCAACAACAACCACAACCAAAGTAGGAAAAACCAAAAATACATAGAAATTAAACAACATGCTATTAAAAAATGACTGGGTCAAAGATGAAGTAAGAGGAGACATAAAAAGATACATAGAAACAAATTAAACTAAAAATACATTATATCAAAAATTTCAGGTTGTGACAAAAGCAATATTAAGAGGGAAATTTGTGTCATTACTGGCCTGTCCTAAGAAAGAAGAAAATTCCTATATAAACAAACTAATATTTCATCTTAAAGCACTGGAATAAAAAGAACAAATGAAACCCAAAGTCAGCATAAGGAAGGAAGTAATAAAAAGTAGAGCAGAACTAAATGAAATAGAGAACAAAAAGACAATAAAAAACATGAATGCAACAAAGATCTGGTTCTTTGAAAAGATTAAAAAAATTGACAAACCCTTGGCTAGACTCACTAAGCTAAAAAGAGAAAAGACACAAATAAACAAAATTAAAAACCAAAAAGGAGAAGTTATGATGGATACCACAGAAATACAAAGGATTTTACAATAATACTATAAAGGACTGTATGTCACAAAATTTAATAACCTAGAAGAAATGGACAACTTATCAGAAATATATAACCTTTCTAGACTGAATCACAAAAACCCAGAAGATCAGAAGAGATCAATCTACAGTAAGAAAATTAAAACAATCATCCAAAACCTCCTGACATGCAGAAGTAAAGGATCACATGGTTTCCCTAGTGAATTCTACCAAATATTCAGAAAAAAAAATGTAATACTTGTCCTCCTCAAAATCTTTCAAAACTTTGGAGAAGAGGCAATACTTTCTAATTCATTTTATGGTTACTCTGATGCCAAAACCTGGTAAGCATAACACAAAATAAGACCAATATTTTTGATGAATAAAGACAGAAATTCTAAACAAAATACTAGCAAATCAAATACAATAATACATTAAAAGAATTATACATCACGATTAAGTGAGGTTCATTCCAGCGACACAAGGATGTTTCAACATATACAAATTGATCAATGTGATACAGCATAGAACAAAATAAAGGATAAAAATTATATGATTATATCAAAAGATGCAAAAAAGCATTTGACAATCACTACATCCATTTAGATTTAAAACACTTAATAACACTGTATAGAAGAAAAGTACTTTACTATCATATAGATTATATATGACAAACCATCAACTAATATCATACTTAATGGTGAAAATTTGAAAGCTTTTCTTCTAAAATCAGGAAAAGGACAGAGATGTCCCCTATCACCACTGTTATTCAACATAGTATTAGAAGTCCTAGCCAGAGCAATCAGACAAAAATATACAACAATTAAGTTCATGAACTTTCCACCATCTGCTTACATTGGCAGCACTGTACAAACAACTTGGTAAGGTTTCATAACCTTAATATATCTGTGTCTCACAGCTGTGTTCAGTCAACATGTGGCAGGTCTTGCTGAGTGGGGTTCATTACTGTTGTTACATGTTTTTGTGTGCCATTGTGAGAATGTCAGAACTTGAATTAGAGCAATGTTAGATGAACAAACATAAAATTTCTTATTAAACTTGGCAAGAGGGGAAGTGAAATCAGGGACATGTTAGTCCAGTTTATGGGGAGAATGCCATGAAAAAAATGTCAGTGTACAAATGGATTAAATATTTTCTGAGGGGAGAGAAATCATCACTGATGGAGAGGTTAGGTGGCCAGTAATGAGCAGAACTGACTAAAACATTGCAAAAATTCATCCAATTGTGCATCAAAATCATCAACTGACTGTGAAAAGCATAGCAGACCAAGAAAACGTTGATAGAGAAACAGGTAGAAAAATCTTGATTGAAAATATTGGCATGAGAAAGATGAGTACAAAAATGGTCCCGAAGGAGCTCATGGATAAACAAAAGCAAAGGAGAGTCGAAGTTTGCCAAGACATTTTGAGAAGGCAAGGTGATGTTTTGGGCTCTCTTATCACTGGTGATAAAACATGGGTGTACTAATATGACCCTGAAACAAAATGGAAGTCAGGCAGTTTTCCATGATCAAATAAATTGTTGGTCCAAATCAAGAGTCAAAATGATGTTGCTCATCTTTTTTGATATCAGAAAAATTGTTCATTATCAATTTGTATCAACTGTACAGTCAACCAAGTTAACTGTTTGAAAGTGCTGAAAAGGCTCCATGAAGAAGTTAGATGAAAATGACCTGAGTTTTCCGCCAACAGCACATGGCTCTTGTTGGAACACCCTCCCCATTCATCTAATCTGGCCCCCAAAGGCTTTTTATTTACCTAAAGACAAAGGAAAAATTGAAAGAAAGACATTTTCATGACATTCAGGACACCAAGGGTAATACGATGATAGCTCTGATGGCCATTCCACAAGAAGAGTTCCAAAATTGCGTTCAAGGGTGGATTA
Source organism: Lyroderma lyra (assembly GCA_004026885.1). NCBI lineage: Eukaryota > Metazoa > Chordata > Mammalia > Chiroptera > Megadermatidae > Lyroderma > Lyroderma lyra. The sequence goes on from PVJL010017540.1 coordinate 11,679, forward strand.
GGTGCTGGTGTTGGTGCATAACTTCCAAAGGAAAGTACTTCAAAGGTGACCATAGCAATATTCAGCAATGAGGTATGTAGCACTTTTTCAGGATGAGTTTGTGAACTTAATTGTCACACCATGGTGCCAAGAAAATGTATACACACGTTAAAAGCTGTTATCTATGTAGTACTTTTTGAATTATGGTAGCAATGTGTATTATGATGTTTACTCAAAAGATGTCATTAATCAAATGAATGCTAGCATCACCATGTGACAGACAGGACAGTCAAAGAAAGTGGTGGAAGCACAGTTATCATTTGAGGAGCACAAGGCCTTTTGCCAGGACAATGGATAGAACAAAGAGGTGCTGTTGAGTTTCCCCCACATTCTCCTGACTTAACATGCCTTGACTTCTACCTATAGGGGACCTTAAAGGATGTAGTTAACCATAGAAAACTGGCTACACTGGTGGTACTTCAGTAAGAAATTAAAGTGGCATGTGCAGTGATACAAGTGGCCCCTTTAGTCAATGTTGCTCAAGCAGTAGTTAACCATAATCAGAAGTATCTGGATGCTGGTAGTAACCACTTTGAGTACCTCTTATAATTGCAGAGGTAAAACATGGCTTGTATTCATCTTTTGTTATTAGTATATATTAAGTATTACAATTTTAATACAGTTTTTTCATTTCTTAAAATGTGCATCCATTTTTAGTACCGTACACACACACAAACACACACGCATGCATCCAATTTGGGAATAAAGAAATTTAGTTGTCACTTTTTGTAGATGATATCATTCTTTATATAGAAAATCCTAAAGACTCCACCAAAAAACCATTAGAAATAATCAACAACTACAATGAATTTTCAGGATAAAAAAAATCAATGTATAATACAAAAATCTATTGCATCCTACACTAACAATTTAGTTTCAGAAAAAGAAATGAAAAGGACAATTTCTTTTGCAATTGCAACAAAAAAATAAAATATCTAGGAATAAACAGCAAAAAATTTGAAGGACCTATATACTGAAGACTATACGACATTATTAAAATAAATTAAAGAAGATACAAATAATGGAAAGAATTTCCATGTTCCTGGTTTGGAACAATCAACATAGTTTTAATGGCCCTACTACCCAAAGCAATATACAAATTTAATGCAGTCTCCATCAAAATCCAAATGGCATTTTTAAAAGAAATAGAACAAAAAAATCATCCGATTTATATGGAATCACAAAAGATTCCAAATAGCTGAAACGATTCTACTTTAAAAAGCTGGGAGGAGAGAGAGCAAGATGGTGGCCAGGGAGGAGGTCCATAAGGCCTCTCACAGAAATCACAATTGAACGGCCATCCAGGAGCCAAGAAAGAGGATGCTAAGTGACACAGTGACAGCTGAGAAACTCATGCATCACAAGAAACACCTGAGGGTTGGAGAGAGTGGAGCGAGCAGGAGAGAAGGGAGGGAGCAGAGATAGATTGCGACAAGACCCCATCATTTCTGACTAAAGGACCTAGCAACTGGAAAGAAATTGGGGAGCAACACAGTTCATGGTACTGAGGAGGCCAAGAAGCGACAGAGTGAAAGCCAGAGTGGCAGAACGGTGGGAGATCATGGGGGATCTGGGCCCTAGAGCAGCGTATTGGGGACAAAGCTTGGGGGCCAGCCTCTGAAGCTCTTGAGTAGCAAGAGGGCTGAGCAAGGACTCTGAACAGTTGCAGGCTGAGGTGGAGCCCCAGAGACAGCACCTCGGCTCCCAGCATCCTCACAGTACACAGCATACACATGCATGACACCTTGGCAGGGTCACAGTTCCTGGTCCATGGCAGAGGCATGCCAGCCGCCCTCACCTGACCTGTGACATCAGGCCCATGGCTATGGACCTGTGACCGATGTGCAGCTGGTACCTTTACAAGGTGCGTGCTTGCAGATTTGGCCCTCAGTAGCTGTTGTGGAGACAGGTTGGTGGAGCACACTTGGGAAGAGAAACAAATTTGATAGCATTCACCCCAGCCAGTGAGAGAGGCCTCAGTCTGCATCCCATCAGCCTCAGCCATCTCCCCCATCTTCCCCAGCAAAGGGCAAGAGGTGGAGCTGATGCAATGTGTATTTTGTTGGCCTCTACCCACTCCTACAACCTCCCAATGAAATGCAGGAAGTGGAGGGACCACGGATATATGTGCCCCACCCTCAAATGCAGCTGGAGACCAGAGATAAGGCTTAAAACCTTCCATCTCTCCCAAAATATGCCCCCCATTGCCACCCAGTGTCTGCCCTATAGCAAGACACCACAGAAATACTAAGCAGAGAAGGAAAGAGTTCCTGGGCTGTGCTGAATATAAGGCTCTCATGCCAAAGAAGAAGTACACAGTGGACAATATGAGTACCTTAGGCTTTAAGGATGCTCAGAAAGAAGATGAAAAATCTCCAGAAAAGGATTTCATAGACCTAGTACTAAGTGATAGAAATTATAAAGTAATTGTTCCAAAGGCTCTGAGAAAAATGAAAACATACTAGCAGAACACTGTAGCTGAGATGAATCCTAAGAAAGGAAATCTGTGAACAAAAGGAATAATTCAACAAAGAAATTCAAAACATAAGGAAGAACAAGATGGAAATTCGAGAGATAAATAATACAATAAAAGAAGTGAGAAATAAAATAACTGCCATAGGAATCAGGGCCAAACAGATGGAGAAAAGAATTAGTGATATTAAAGATTAGAACATGGAAACATCTCAAAAAGAGGAAAATAAGGATATAGAACCCAAAGAATTGAAAGAACTCTGCAAGAACTCTCTGATGCCATGAGACAAAACAACATCAGGATAATAGAATTAGAAAAAGAAGAATAACACTCTACAGAGAACATCCTCAACCAAATAGTAGATGAGAACATTTTAAACTTACAAAAAACTCTGGAACCCGAAATTCAAAAAGAAAATAGGTCCCCTAGATACCTTGACCATAGCAGACCTTCTGCAAGACACATGGTACTAAAGATGTCAAAAACTAAAGAAAAACAGACAATTCTCAAGGCAGGGAAAAAAAGAACCTGTAGAGGAAAACCCATCCGGCTGGCATCAAACTTCTCAGCAGAAACTCTACAAGTCATGAGGGAGTAGAATCAAATATTCAAAACTTTAAAAGAGAGAAACTTCAAGCCAAGAATAAATTATCCAGTAAAAAATGTCCTTCAGATATGAAGGAAGAATAAAGACCTCAGACACACAAAAGCTAAGAGAATTCTCCAGCAAGAGGTTGGCACTTCAAGAAATACTGAAGGAGCCTTTTTGACCTGAAACAAAACATTGGGACAAGTGGAATATAGTTGGGACAACAAGAAAGAAAAAAATAAAACTAAACAACAACAACAAAAGTAATGGCCACAGGAAATCCTCATATATTGATCATCACTTCAAATGTTAATGGATCGAACACACCAATAAAAGCACACAAAATAGCAGACCATATTAAAAAACAAAACCTATACAAACACTGTCTTTAAGAGACACACCTGAGCCATAAGGACAAACACAGACACAGAGTGAAAGGATGGGAAACAATACTCCAAGCAAATGGTAACCAAAGAAAAGCAGGAGTTGCCATATTGATATCTGATTAAATAAACTTCAGGTTAAAAAACATAGCAAGAGACAACGATGGACAATAAATAATGATGAAAGACACAACACAACAACAAGAAGGTTTGACACTAATTAATTTATATGCTCCCAACCAGGAAGAACCAAATTATACAAAGCAACTACTAACAGATTTGAAAGGAGAAACTGACAAAAGCACAATCAGTGTGGGAGACTTAAACACTCCCTTAACAGCCATGGAAAGATCATCCAAACAGAAAATAAATAAGAAAATATCTGCTCTAAATGACACATTACAGCAATTGGGCATACTTGACATTTACAGGGTACTTCATCCAACAAAAAGAGACTATACCTTCTTTTCTAGTGCACATGAAACATTCTCAAGGATAGACTGACAACAGGCTCGGACACAAAAGTAGCCTCGGCAAATTCAAGAGGATCGAAATCATACCAAGTATATTCTCGGACCACTAAGCTTTGAAATTGGAGATCAACTGTAAAAGGAAAGCAGGACAAAACACATATACATGGAAATTAAACAACAGCTTATTTAAAAAGGACTGGACAAAAGAACAAATAAAAGATGAGATTAGAAAATATATAAAAACTAATGACAATGAAAATACAACATATCAGAATTATTGGGACACAGCAAAAGCGGTAATAAGAGGGAAATTCATATCACTACAGGCCTATCTTAAGAAACAAGAAAAATCACAAGCAAACATCTTAGCATCCCATCTTAAAGAACTAGAAAAAGAAGAGCAGACGAAACCCAAAGTCAGCGGAAGGAAAGAAATAATAAAAATTAAAGCAGAGCTAAACCAATTAGAGAACAGTAGGACAATAGAAAAATTAATAGTATGAAGAGTTGGTTCTTTGAGAAAGTCAACAAAATTGACAAACCCCTGGCTAGACTAAACAAAGGGTGAAAGGAAAGGACACAAATATCCAAAATTAGAAATGAAAGGGGAGAAATTACCACTAATACCACAGAAATACAAAGGATTAAAAGAAAATATTATGAAGGACATTATGCCACTAAATTTAACAAACTAGAAGAAATGGACAAGTTTCTAGAAACTTATAGCCTACTTAGATTGAACCAAGAAGAACTGAATAATCTAAATACACCAATCAATAGTAATGAGATTGAAATGACTATCCATAATCTCCCTAAAGGCAAAAACCCTGGACAAGATGATTTCACCAACGAGTTCTACCAAACATTCAAAGAAGAATTAACACCTATCCTCCTCAGACTCTTACAAAAAATTGAAGAGGAAGCAATATTTCCTAACTTATTGTATGAGGCCAACATTACCCTAATATCAAAGCCTGGCAAAGAACACAGAAAAAAAGAAAACTATAGACCAACATCTCTGATGAATACAGATGCAAAAATCTAAAACAAAATATTAGCAAATAGAATACATCAATGCGTCAAAATGATCATACATCATGATCAAGTGGGATTCATCCTGGGAGCACAAGGATGGTTCAACATATGAAAATCAATCAATGTGATACACCACATAAACAAAATAAAAGACTATATGGTAATTTCGATTGATGCAGAAAAAAAGCTTTTGACAAGATACAGTCTCCATTTATGATCAAAACACTAAATAAAATAGGTATAGAAGGAAAGTATCTCAAAATAATAAAGGCCATATATGACAGACCATTGGCTAACATCATACAGAATGGGGAAAAGTTGAAACCTATTCCCCTAAAATCAGGAACAAGACAGGGATGCCCCCTGTCACCACTGCTATTTAACATAATACTGGAAGTTCTAGCCACAGCAATCAGGCAAGAGAAAGGAATCAAAGGTATCCAAATTGTGAAAGAATAGGTCAAATTGTCACTAATTGTGGATGACATGATCATTTATATAAAAATTCCAAAGATTCCACCAGGAAACTATTAGAAACAATAAATGAATATAGTAAAGTCGCAGGATACAAAATCAATGTACAAAAATCAACAGTGTTCCTATATACAAGCAATGAATCCTCAGAAAAAGAAATGAGGGAGTCAATTCCTTTTGCTATCACAACAAAGAGAATAAAATACCTGGGAATTAACTTAACAAAGAACCTGACAGACTGATACACAGAAAACTATAAGACATTTTTGAAAGAAATTGGAACAGACTTTAAGAGGGGGAAAATATTCCCTGTTCATGGATAGGAAGACTTAATATTGTTAAAATGGCCATTCTCAGAAGAACAGACATAGAGACCAATGGAATAGAACTGAAAACCCAGAAATAAACCCACAAATTTATGGACAAATAATTTTCATAAAGGAGCAAAAAACATACAATGGGGAAAAGACAGCCTCTTTAGTAGGTGGTACTGGGAAAACTGGAAAAACATATGCAAAAGAATGAACCTGAGATGTGAACTCTCTCCATATACAAAAATTAACTCAAAATGGATTAAAGACCTTCATATCAGAACTGCAACAATAAACTGTATAGAAGAAGACATTGCTACTAAACTTATAGACCTAGGACTCAAGGAAGACTTCATGAACCTGTCCTCAAAGGCAAGGGAAGTAAAAGCAAAAATAAATGAATGGGACTATATTAAACTAAAAAGCTTCTGCACAGCAAAAGAAACCATCAACAAGGCAAAGAGACAGCCAACTGAATGGGAGAAAATATTTGCCAATAACGCATCAGATAAGGGT
>PVJL010017541.1:0-17973 GCA_004026885.1 Lyroderma lyra
GGTGGTGAACTTATTATACATCAAGTTGACAATGCACTGTAGAATTGTATGCCTGAAACCTATGTAATCCTTGCTAACAGATGTCACCCCAGTAAGTCTAACAATAAAAAAAGAAATAAAAAAAAAGAAAGGAGGAAGGGAGCAAGTAAAGATGGAGGGAGGAAGGGAGGGAGGGATTAATGCTATCCTATGAAAGGGGGGTTGAAAACTACTTAGTTACTGGAACTTCAGGTAGCTCCCCTGATTTTCACTTGCATTTCAATTGCTTATTCCTTAGATATCCCATAAAGACAGAGGAGATGGAGTGCTTGATTTTAAATAAAAATATAGTTGAGACAGGGAAAGAGTCTGCCTTGTAGGGAGGACATTTTTGGACACAAATCCTAGAGAAAACATGTTTGGATCTACTGCTTTATTCAAATAAGGAGCAAGGGTCACATAGATGTGCTCTCAGAACTGTTTCCTGCCCAGGGTGTGAGCTTTTGAAGTGGGGCAAGCATTTCATGTCCCTGCCTTAGGCCAGGTCACTCTCACTGCTACTTACTGATAAGACAATAGTCTACCAGCCTAAGATACACATTTGTCTTACCTGAGACTAAAACATCTCTAAATTTTTTCTTCTGAGGGAAAAGCATGTCAGCTGTTTGTGACATTGCTTCTTTAAAATCAGAAAGAGGTTTTGCTCATCTGGTTCAGTACTCCTCAGAATTTATTGAATTCTTAGAAATGTTATTTTCTAGTAGACAATTTTACTTCACTGTGATATCAAAAGTTAGTTACATAATTCTCAAATGTAAAATGTTAACATTTTTATGTAATTACAAAATAACATACACGTTACTATGGAGAAGATAAAAATATATAAATATTCTGAATTTTGGGATATATATTAATAACATTTATGTATAAAATTTATTGAGTTATTCTAAATATTCAGCTTTATTATTTTATTGAATTCTCATGACACCTCAATGAATTAAGTGCAATTACTCTTTCCATTTCACAGGTGAGGAGGATGAGGCTTAGAAGGTTACATGACCAAATTCATGCAGAAAATCGTGGAATCTGAATTTGAACTCAGGCAGCATGGTTTGAAATTCTTTTTTTTTAAATCTCTATGGTGTGTGTGTGTGTGTGTGTGTGTGTGTGTGTGTGTGCATTTGCTTATATATGAAGACATTTAGGGTTTTATTGTATATAATCTATGGGAACCTGCTTTTCTTCAATTAGTTATAAATATGTCCTGATGTCATAAGTATTTTTCTATGACATAAATAGGGGGTATGGCATAGTCTTCCAATGTGAAGCATAATTTGTTTATTTAAAACCATATGGTTAAGGAAATTCTTTGATGAATATCAACACTCATAGGCATAATTGTTTCTATAGAATACGTCCCTGGAAGGAAATTGCTTGGTCAAATGATGTGCATATTTTTAAGTCTTTCAATGTATATTGAGCAAGTTGTTCTGCAGAATTGCTGCAGCTTGTTCTTTAAACCAGGAGACTGTGCACTATGGCCCATGGGTCAGATCTGGCCCATTGGCTGTATTTGCAAATAAAGTTTTATTGAAACATATCCATGTCCATTTGTCTATGGTTGCATTTGTACTGCAACAGTTGAATAGTTGTGACAGAGACCACATGACTCTAAGCTGGAGATATTTACTGTCTAGGCTTTTACAGAAATGATTTACAGTCTCCACCCTTAAGGAGATTATAAAAGTACACGTTTCCCTGCATTCCTGCCGGTCTTGGATATAAGCAGATAGATACGTTGGTGTATACATATAGTCACAAATTTGGTAGACTAAATTAGTATTTCAGTGTAGAAAAGAAAATTTCTTATGTTTACTGGCCAATTTGCCGATCTTCATTGGTGCCCATCATCCCTTTTTTATTTATTTGCCATTTTGTTTGTTGAGCTCTTCATTAATTAAAGATATTCACACATTTTTGATATACATATTTCTCCCTTTGAGTCATCTCTTACATTTTTATAATGGTTCTTGATATACAAAATATTTCAGTTATTTGTAGTGAAATCTACCCATCTTTTTATTTAGGATTCCTTTTTACAATTAAGTGCTGCTTAGGAATGCTTTTTATTCTCTGTGCTTTGTGCATATTCGTGTGTATTTTCACCTGGCTCTTTTATAGTTTACTTATTTATTTTTTTAATTCATTTATTACTTCTATTTCTTGAATTCAACTGGAGTATTTTTTGAATAGGGCTGTGAAGTGAGGAACTAGTTTAAAATACCTAGAAAGTTAGGCAATTATCCCCAAATCATTGATGGGTCTATCTTTTTATGCTACTGATTCAGAATTTTACTGCTATACTAAATTCTGATTTGCATTAGTGTCTACTTCTGATTTGTGTGATAGGTCACTCATTCCCTCTCTTCTCATGTTATCCACTAAATTTGGACTCAGTTTTCACTGATGAAAAAAAAATCCTCTCATTATTTATATATAATATATAAATTTTTTGCCTCTTAAATCCTGTTTATTCTTGTACCTGAATCACTGTTACAATTTTTTTTAAAAAGTTACTTTTTAAGTGAAGGTCTGTGGCCCCGGAAAAATCCTGGGGTAAAGAGAGAATTGAGTTTAATCAAAGTTTAATGTTTCTATATATGACGAGGAAGTGGGTCAAAGGAATTAAGAGTGAATGCAAGAGAGGGACTGAAATAGTCATAGAATCTAAGCTAGGTAAGTACGGCAGGTGAGTGGGCAGATGGACAGTGAAAAGTTGGTAGAGCGAAATGGATTGGATGAGGCGAGAGGATCAACAGAAGTTGGCTGGAAAGATTAATGGTGGTGATCAGAGATGTAGATCCTGAGAGGCACAGTAAGGGAATATTGCTGACGTTGACAGTGTGAAAGTTTGACCAGGGGAGTGCATGGTTGAGTGGACTGTGTGGAGGAGAAAAGGGAAAGGAATTTGGATACTAAACTAAGGAAGAATCATGACAGGAGTGGTGAAAAGGGAAGTCACAAACAGGAAGCTTGATTACCGGGTCAGTGGACAGCTCCAACAGTTGACCTGTGCTTCAAAGAAGCTGAGATGTATGAGAAAAGAGGTGGGAAATGTGTCTAAAGGTGTCAACAAGGAGCAAGGACATTTACCCTACTTCCAGATTCTGATGTGTGTGCAGCATTGGAGAAAAAAAAAGTCACAGTAGAGTTCTCAGAGTAGTGCCAGATTTCAGTTTCAGCAAAAAGTGAAGCAAATGCTTAGTTCTGAGTTTGAGGATGAGTTTGTTGTTAATAAACTGTAAATTGCAGAAGTCTTAGTGGCACAGTTTAGAGGTCTCAGAGGGGTAGGAGATTAGAAGTGATTAGGGAATCTACAGAGTTGTGTTTGATGACTGCAGGTAATGGAAGATAATCTGGAATTCCTGAACGGAGGTAAATAAGGGTGTGAAGCATAGAATTAGTTCTGATGTGTAACTTTTGGGGTGGGGGGGAACTAAACAAAGCTTACCTTTGCATTTGAAAGTCTAAACTTAGAAAATCATATATTTAACTTGCTGGGCATAAAGGGAAATAGCAGTAGATACAGATGAGAAGTTAAGAATGAAACCGAATTTTGATAACATTGGACAAATGTTGACATTATGTATTTATGGACAAAGTCACAAGTGTCACGTCTTATATACTCTTGAAGGTTGAGCATTAAGCCAGTACAATAGAAGTAACTTGAAATAGTCTTTACAAAGAGATATTTCCTAACATGAAATGAAAGCCTTTATTCTGACCTATTAATTATTCTTTCAAAATACTGCTTATTGAATTACTTTATTCAAAATTATTTGCTGAAACAAAATGGGAGAACTGATATTTACTGAAATCAGATTGTGATGATAAAATAAAAGAGTAATAGAACAAAGTCAAATAAAAAACAATAGGTTTAACATTTTATTTATAGAATTAAAGAATCGGAAGTAATGTTTAAATGTAATTTGCAATTGTTTACTACATTTTTTAGGAAAACATACTTTTTCTATGTCTTACGCTTTCTTTGTGATCACAAAATCCAGTACACAGGGTCTGGCTGAAGTAATGCCTGACCCTGTGCATGAATGTCTTGCATGAGATGGACAGCAATTTGAATAGTTCACCTAAAATGTCATGTAGTGTACTTGAGTGTGATACTGTTATGTTATAGAATTACATGCTTATGATTTTGATATAAAAGATTTGTATAGATTCCCAGCTCATACAAAGGGGTGTTATTTGTGCTGGAGCCTGTAATTTGTGTTTTATAACATCCTGCCTCTTCATCCTTCATAGTGGGGTTGAGGTTTATGGGAAGTCTCATGGTGATGCCACAGCCTGACCACCCGTTCCATTCAGGAATCCAGCCCTTTGCTGATCATTGTTATGCCATAATTAGACTTACAAGACTTATTCTCACCTGTGAATGCCAACTGTGCTTCCACATCATGTTTCACATTTTCTCCACAGAGACAGAGCACCCAGGAAACAACCAGCTTAAAGAATGTGCAAATTCGCATCCCTGAACTGCTGAGAAATTCTTTAGTTCTAATTTAGTGACTGTCAGAGTGAGCTATATTTACTCTCCCTGACTGACACGTAACTGGAGTTCAAGAAGTCACTTATTTTTCATTCTATTATTACAAATGTGACTAAAAATAGAAGGAGAATGGAAGGCTTGGCTCCAAAGCTGAAAAAAATCATAGTAAGCAACATGTGCCATACAGAGCGTGGTAATGAGCTTGGAGATTCCAGCTGGCCTTTCCTAGACTACTGAGGGCTCCCAGATGGCCAGGGTGGGTTAGATTATCCTCTGAGCAGGAAAGCCAGTGAGGAAATGCTTCCCTTTAGCTAAGAGGACTCACCATCCACTGGGGGTGTCTGGATAATTTCATTAAGACAGGCCAGTCATCTGCACAATTTTAATTCAGTCTCAGTCTGGCACTGGCATTTCCTGGGAGTAATTTGAGAGTAGAGGCATAATCAAGGAAATGAAATATTTCTATTTCTCTACTAACTTTAGAAGTGTAGAAGGGATAAATGCCAAGGCTGAAACTCTGCAGGAAGGCTGACTAATGTTCCTGGAAGAGAGGTAGTTGCCACTTGATGAAAACAAGAGGGAGACTGAGGAAAATGTCAGCTAGCCACCGGCATCATAACATTGAGGCTGAGGTTAGGTACGTTGTGGGCCTCAGCACATAACTTCAGCGCTGAGTTTAGATTTATTTCTTGGCATGCAATATGGTCAGAATTTGATCTAGGTGAATGTGTATGGAAGCAGCTGGAACCTTCAAGATGATTCTTTTTAATTTTATGACTCTTAGTACGTTGACAGCTCATGTCAGACAACCAGTCTCCAGCTTAAGTAACGGTGGGGGAAAGAAGTTTGTGAAGGGAAGCTGAAAAGGGCAGGATGAAAACAGGTATTGCCTTCAAAATAAATGTTTAGAGCAGTTATATGGAATTCGATCTTCTGGATTACATGTAAAAATATCACTTAAAACATTGCCCGTCCCTTCTCCTTCCCTCCCTCCTTCTTTTCCTCTCTCCCTCCCTCTCTCCCTCCCTCCCTCCTTTCCTTCCTTGTCATGAAAGTCACAATTAGTTCTGCTGCAGTGCTAAGTGGCCGTGTGTGTGGGTTGATCTTGGGTGCAGTATTAAATTAGGGTCATGCTGGTTTCCTTTGCTGATCAAGGATGTGTGTACAAGCTTTATTTCCCATTCTGTCTACCCTGTCTCCTTCCAAATGCAGAATGGCCTCCTATTTTTCCTTTACTTTGCACATCCTTCAGAAGCTTGTTCACTTTACTTATCAACAGCTACACTGTTTGAATCAATCTTTCTAGAGCAGTTTTTGAAATTGCAGGTTCTGACCTATTAGTGGGTCTTGAAATCAATTTTGTGGATAGAAACCAACATTTAAAAACTGAAGTAGAAGAAAATATATGATATTAGAAAGCATTGCACATTGGAATGTTCCTGTTTTGGTGGAATTGGTTTAATTATATGTGTATGGGTGTACTAGAATACTATATAAAATATATCCCTTAATATGGGACACAGATAAGAAAGGTTAAAAAACACTGCTGAGGGATGGTGTGGTTTCATTGGTGGCAGCTCTTAGAGTCTTCAGGGGCAGTGGCTACCATGTCTTGCAGACATGTTCTCGGGATTAGCTGAGGTGGTGTCTTGTTTAGATGCTGTTTTGCTTCCTGACCCTCTTGGAGTTACTTTAGTTTCTGTCTGTTTTCCGAGCCTTGTTCTTTAGATTGTTTTATATGCTACCAATATCCTTCCAGTAAATTATTGTGTTGCCTAAGTCACCATAGCTTGCAAAGGTCTCTAAATTATATACTCTAATGTAGAAAAGTTAAATGTTAAGCCACCTAATACTGATGCTACAAGAATTCTAAATGAAGAAGATCCATCATAACTGGTTACAAATCTAAAATTAATGTGTTTACTGCCTTCCCCACCTCCAGGAAATATAAAGAAAGCCAAGTTGAGTTTACTAATTAGGGTCAAACAGAACCTTCAGTGAAGCAATATTCTAATGATTGGTAATGCCATTTAGAATTTTAATGAAATTTAATTTGCCACATCGCTCTTAATTAATGTTCATAGATAGCCTACTGTTGTACTTGACAATTAGAGTTGGAAAGGAATTTAAAGGGTAAAATCACCAGATGAAATGGCTTCAAGTATGACATTGTGTCTGTGCTAATATTTTAACCAATATATTAAACTCTAATAGGATTCAGGATCTAAGCAGAGCGCTAACCAGAAGTATTTTATATACATATATTGATTTATTTGCTTATGATATAAGATGGGAAACAATCTAAATTTCGTCAATGGAGAATTTTAACAATCTATGGGATATTTATACAATTGACTATTACTCAATGAAAAAAGATAGTTTTCCTTATGAACTGACATAAAATGATCTCTAGAAAAAAAAACTAAAAAAACAACAACAACAAGGTGTAGAATGCTGCATATAGCACGCCCCCTTTGTGTGCGTAGCCGTAGAAGTTATTTATGAGTAGAGTCACAAGAAACTGATCCTTTGGCAAAGGAACCTGAGGAACAGGGAAGTGATTTTTCCTATAACCTTTTGGACATTTTGAATTTTACATTGTAAAATACCAGTAAATGTAAAATGAAAAATGACTTTTTTACATGCTATCTTTAACCTTAGTCATCTGGGTTTTTTAGCTCCTTTTCCTCCTATTACCTAAGCCTTACCATGATGAAAATTATAGAGCGCTAAAACACCCCATTTGGGATAATGTGGCACTGAGGTGAGGATTTAGCCTTGATGAATCCTGAAATACTATAGATCCTGACTCTCCAGGGTGAAATTTGGCCCTTAGTACTAGGACCATGTGTGCTTTGGCATATTGTGAGTGAGCAACATCTGTTCTATTATTTTGCATAGAGTATGAGCCCTTGTAAGAGTTTCTACAAATGGCAGGTATTTCAAACATGACACCAGTTGTGCACAAATGAAGAATCCCCAGCGATGAGGTCTCAGTTGCTGTCGTCACTCATTGGCACTTCTGAAATTGACTATTTTGTGCCACCCAGCATGTCATTTGGTAAGATTAAACCCTTGGGAGTGTCCACCTCTTATGAAGGTGTAACTGTGAATATATATGATGAACAAAAATTGTATTTTACATTTATGAAACAGATGAAAATTTCTGATATGATGTATTGATTTTTAAAAAGGTACTGTAACCTACAGCACACTTGGACCATAACCGTTTAAAGAACCCAAGAGAAAGGAAAATAATTCAATAACTTTTAATAGGATGCATATTTGTGCATTAATTTAATAATTAAAGCATGGATGCATCCCATAATTTTTGTTTTCCTGTTTTCTTTGAATTTTTCTGGTACCCAGAATAAAATAAATCCAGTCTCTTTCTTTCTAAGCTCTTATTTAAATGATATTAACTTATTTGATTTATTAAAAATATATTGTCATATTCATAAGATATTTCAAGAACTTGAGTTAAAGTGCTTGAAATATATTGGCTAAATGGTTGTATTAATAATATTCTATATTCTGTAGAGTTTTATTAGTAGAGATACATTTATAAGGTAAAACTGATTTAAAGTTTCAGGTTCAACTCTATAATATCTAATTTATTGTATGCATTTTAAAAGGTGTCATATTTTCCACTGATAGAACTTGCATGCCATCTGTTTGGTGAGGGGAGATTTGAAGTCATGCCAGTTGTCAGCAATAGTTATTATTGAAGCTGAAATTTGGCACTGAATTCCGTGCCTTCCCTAGCCCCACCATTTATACATTCATCCAGCAATAAATGCACCTCAGCTCTAGTTGATAGCAATTCAACCATCCCTCACTCTCTCTCTGTCTCCCTCCCTCGCCCTCCCCACTTCCCTCTCTCTCTACCTATCTCACTGTGGAGTGAGGCTCCAGAAGAAGGCAATTGGTGGCATAAAGCAGTGGTATCAGGAATGATGAGAATTCCAGGCAAAAGGAAGCCAGTGACTAGAAAAGATGAGGGAGGAAATAAGAGAGTTCATTTGTAGATTAACAGATGCCTTAAAACTGAAATAGACCTTGGGTTTGGCAAGAATTTATAAAGCCTTTAGAGATGACCTCTGCTACAAAAGTTGACATTATCTTCTCTTGTCTAGCAGTCGGTAGACTTCAGCAATACCATCACCTTGGGCCAACAATTGGGCAAGAAAGCTGATTTAACTCAGACTATAGATACTAACTTTTAAACAGAAACACCTATAGGTTTTAGCTGGTCACAAAATTCTTTTAAATAATGCAAACAAATGAAAAATTCAAATTAGATACTGTGAATGTTATAATTTCAATTTCTTCTTGGTGGTAATACATGCCTAGTGGTGCTTTTGCAGGTTTAAAATTCTTTAAGCAGTCATTGTTACTTTGGCCTCTGACTTCCTGAAAAATGGTGCTGTATGAAGGACAGAGCAATATTTAAGCAGAAATACATTTATTCCTTTCCAATTGAGACATATACTTTTGTTTTTCCATTTGTACTTCCTAAAATTAAACTCTTGCATGGATATCATTGGACTATTTCATGAGGAAAAGTAGTAAGGAGATGTCCTTGAATTGATTAGGTGTAATGACCTTATTTGTGACTATACTTAGAGAAACACTGTACATGCATGAAACACTATATATCATCAGTTACTTGTATGAAACAGTATTTTCTTCACTTTAACTTTTGATAGTGACATGCTCTTACTCCTGTTATCTATAGAGATACAGATAGAGAGAGATAAGTGTATCTGTATGGAGATACATGTCAGTACCTATAGAGTGGAACCTTAGAATTAAAAGCATGGGCTTTATAGTAAGTTAAGTTTTTAGTTCAGATCTCCACTTACTAGTTATTGACTGTATGAGCTAGGACAAGCTATTATACTTCATCTCTGAGCATCAGTTTTCATCTGCAAAATGGGAAAACAAATATATTTACAGGAAAGGTAGAATTAAATGAATCACATGTGATTTGTATTTTTTCTTTGTGGTCAGTTAATATCCTTTGCTTGTTTTTTTTCCCTAGTATCTTAATGTTTTACTTACTAATTTGTAATACTGTTTTGTATAAAATGCAAATAACTCATTATTTTATTTGTTGTAAACAATTATTCCTGATTCATAATCTCGCATTGTGTTCATATTTTAAATGTTCAGTTTTAGAAGTTTGATTTTGGCAAAATTGACTCATGTTTTTCAGGTCACTTCCTCCATTGTGCTGTATGTTAAGAAAGTCCTTCCTTATCCAGCCAGCATTTTCTGGCAGTGTGACCCTCGGCAGCTTACCTAACCATTATGTACCTCGGTTTCCTCATCTGAAAAATGGGGATAATAATTATACCTAACATATAAAATGGTTTTCATGATTAAATAAACCATTTAGATTAATAATACCAGGCCCATTGTAAGTGCTCTGTAAAACTTAGCTCTTGCTATCGGTAGCAAAGTTTCTTGTAAATTATCCTAGGGGTAGTCTATGCAGTTGAGAGCACATGTGCTTTACACAAACAAGTGGAAGAAAATGTGTACAAACTGTACTTTTTTATTAAAAAATTAATAACACATCATGGAGATTGTTACATTTTATTTGTTATAAAGTTATTCCCGAGTCATAATCTTGCATTTTGTTTTATTTTATTTTATTTTATTTTTTGGGGGGGTTGTAGTTCCCTGGCTGGGAATTGAACCCAGGTCGCGGCATTGAGAGTGCCAAAACCTAGCCGCTACACCACCAGGGAACTCCCCTTGTTTACATTTTAAATGTGCAGTTTTAGAATTTTATTTTGGCAAAATTACCTCATGTTTTTTAGTTATTTCCTCCATTGTGCTATATGTTAAGAAAGTCCTCCTTATCCAGCCAGCAGCTTGTGGTAGATCAATCTATAGATACATAGATTTCCTGGTTTTTATGCTTTTACATTTATTTCTTCAAATCATTTGCAATATACGAAGGGTGCCAAAAAATGTATACACATTTTAAGAAAAGAAAAAAATGTATTAAAATTATAAAATTGGTATACATGTACTCCATGTATACCAATAACAAAAGATGAATACAAGTCACGTTTAATTTCTGTGATTACAACAGGTACTCAAAGTGGTTACCGTCAGCATCCAGACACTTCTGATTACAGCGAACTACTGCTTGAGCAACACTGATGTCGCTTAAAATGTGTATACACTTTTTTGACACCCCAGAATACCATATTATACCATATAATATCAGATGACATCTTAAATGAATGTTTTTCCAAATGATTAGTCCATTTATTCAGTGACATTAATTGAATAATCCTCCCATGTTTTCATATTTTCAAAATAATATATTAAGTTCTTATTTTGTTAGGTTTGGCTTCTAAACTATTTTTTTTATTACACTGCTCTCTGTTAATTGTCTTGTCAGTTCTTCACAGTTGAAATTTTTCTATGTTTATAGCAGGCATTACCATCTGGTAGGGCCAGCCCTCCCTCAGTAGACATTATCAGAATTTTGGACTTTTTTTCCTACTGTTTTTCCAGCTATACTTTAGAATTTGTATAATACTTTGAATAATTTTTATTTTTATGCCTTGAAAAAAACAGTACATGCACGTGGTAAAAAGACAGACAATGAATTGGAAAGTAATACTCCTCCCAACCTTGACCCCCAGGTTTTGTTACACAAATTACTGAGTGGTTAAAAACACTGGTTCTGGAGACAAACTGTCTGAGTTCCAATTACAGCTTGCATTTTCTAGCAGTGTGACCCTCGGCAGCTTGCCTAACCATTATGTGCCTTGGTTTCCTCATCTGAAAAATGGGAATAATAATTATACCTAACATATAAAATGGTTTTGATGATTAAGTAAATCATTTAGACTAACAATACCAGGCCCATTGTAAGTGCTCTGTAAAACTTAGTTCTTGCTATCGGTAGCAAAAATTTCTTGTAAATTATTCTAGGGATAGTCTATGAAGTTGAAAGCACATGTGCTTTACACAAACAAGTGGAAGAAAGTGTGTACAAACTCTGTACTTTTTTATTAAAAAATTAATAATACATCATAGAAATTATTACATATCTATATCTAATATAAAGCTGTCTGTCTATATACACATGCACACCTACACATACCACCTTTTATGTTTAATTACTTAATAATATATCATTATGTATATTACTTATTTAAACAGTCTATTGGATGCTAATGTGCTAATAAATATTTAAATTGTTTTCAATCTTTTGTTACCCACACAATGTTGCAATGAATTATTTCATCTTTGTGTACATGTAGGTGTATATTTGTTGATCTTATTCTATATGTAGAACTGCAGAATCAAAGTGTATGTTCATATTAAATAGTAATCTTTTGGACTTGTCAGCTTGTATAGTTATTAACAATGTGTGATAGATTTTGCATCAACACACTATTATTAACAGAAAAGGTTATTAAACTTGGTCTTTCCTAGTCTGAGAGGTGAAAAATGGTGTCTCACAGTTTTAGTTTGCATTTGTTTAACTACGATTAAGGTTGTTTTATTTTGATATGCTTTTAAAAAATTATATTTATTTCTATTTGTGGAGTCAATGAGTACCTTTGGTTCATTTTTTCATTGAAGTTTTGGTCTTTTTTTATATTGATCTGTAATAGCATTTTGGATATTAAGAATATTTGATCTTTTACATATATTTGGCAATTATATTTCTTGCATCTCTTCATTTGTCTCACATAGTTTATGAAATTTTTGTGTGATATAGACATCTAAAATTGCAGTGTGGTCAAGTTAAACGGTATGTGACTCCGGGTTTTGTTACTGGCTTCCGACTTCTCTTTTGATCAAAGGCTGGATAGTAGGTCACATCTGCTATTCTCGGGATCTTCTCTGTGCTATTCAGGAATGAGCTGAAGAAAATCCAGGGTTAAGGAGAATATGCTGGAGTTCTGATGGTGATCCAGCCCAATTTGATAGTAAGATAAAAGTAATGGAGTCCACAAAGGGAATCATCATGTACATCTGTCATGGGATTAAATTTAGTGTCCTCCTCACTACTGGAGGGCTGCTTTCTGGAACTGCCCACGTCACAGGCCATCAGATTCCACATCTCACTTTGTCCTATTTAGTGACTTCTTCGGGAAAATTACTAACAATGGAGTTTTGGGTCCAACACTTTTAAGAACTTTAACACCTATTTAGATTACTCTCCTCTGTAATTTGTGGAACATGATACCAAGAATGGATGAGTGTCCCCTTTCCTAAAGCCCTTGTTAAATTTTTAAAATTTCTCCCAATTTGTAGGTGAATATATAATTCCATTAGTGGTATAATTTGCATTTACTTGGTTGCTAGTGAGATTAAAATGTTTTTGCTTATTGTATTTATTATCTTAGAAAATGATTATGTACTTAAATCATTTTTAATTTTATGGTATTTGATTTTTGTATTATTGATTTGTAAATAGTCATGACATATTAAGGTTATTAATCCTTTAATCGTCATCTACTATATTAGACATTCAACATTCTGAATTTTGTTAATATACATGTATATGACATACTTGTACTTAATTTTCATGTATTTTAACATTTTGCTCTTACATATAAATGCCTTCATATATAAATACCTATATAAATATATAAATATGTATTATTTCCTTTAAAATTTTAGACAATGTAACTAAAGGTGACATTAATTAGTAGCATATTTTTTGAAAAATTTTAAAAAGTACTATTATTACAAGTCACTGTGTTGAAATTTTTATGTAACTTTTAGAAGTTCTATCCTAAACTTGTATCAGGTTGAGGACATTTGCCTTTGTAGTGTGGCTTCAGATGTTTTCTTTTATTAAGAACTCACTTAAATGCTGCTGTATTTTGAAATATACTTCTTTAGTTACTTTCAAGATGAAATCTCTGCTTCTTTATGTTCAATTACTTCAATTTATTAGAATTTTGAAACTGAAAGATGCTTTGAAAGAGATTCTTCATGTCAGTGAGGTTGTGCAATGCTATTTTAAAGCAAAGCATCATGTTGGGAGTCTATATAACTCAATTGTTTATCTATTTCACAAAAATATGCCTTGCTGATCAATTTTAAGTAATTTTCCTGTGTTCTTTTTGATGTCTTCTCTTAAGATTTCAAGGCTTAGTTTGTTGATACTAGCTGCTGGTACCTAATATCTATTATGTTCTTACGCTGTGCCAGGTCCTGTTCCAAGTGCTTCCACTATGTTTGCATTTAGTCCTCACAGAAGCTCCATGAAGTGAGTTGTGTTATGACCCCCATGTTATAAATCAGGTAATTCTGGTACAGAGAGGGTAACTTGCTTGAGGAGCCAGGATTAGATCTACAGAGCCCAAAGTGGATCAGAAAATGACATTTTTATGTAAACTCTCTGCATTAGTTAATGTTGGCAACTAACAAATACATTTTAAATACTGTGTGAGTCAACAAAATGCAGGGCAAAGACAAAATAGCTGCACACTGAATGTAGCCCTCAGCTACATTTTGTTACTTCAGACTTACAGGGTTCTTTGCTGATTTAAGTCTTTCAGGTACTCTTGGCTTTGCTCACCACTGTTGCCTTTTCTGGATCTTTCTATGGGCCATTTATCATACTCTGGTATCTACTTTATTAAGTTGAGCGAGTTCAGTCATTTCTTCTCATAGTTTTGCAAGTAATTTAAAAGGACAAATAGAGACATCTGAAGGAGAAAAGAGAGAAAAAGGAAAAGGGAAGGAGTGGGGAGGGGGAGAGAGAGAGAGAGAGGAGAAGCTCTGGGCAGAAGTACACTGAGACAGTTTTGAAGATGAGTTCAGGAAAATGATAATAATGTTCTTAGGTGAATCAGGCCGTCATAAAGAAGCTGTTCTGTGCCTTTTTCCTCTTTAGAGGTTCTGTAGGCCTGTGTGCTGCAGTGCTCTATCACATTGGTGGAGTGCATTACGTCTATCGCAGGGTTATGTTATCCCTCATCTCCTTCCTGTTGTCTACAACCTTCTTTTAGAATTTGAAAACTTCTCATTTGAAATCCCTTTCCCTTGCTCTTCCTTGTGTGACATGGGTCACATTTATGCTTTTTCCTTTTTTCTGCGTGTGTGTATGTGTGTGTGTGTGTGTGTGTGTGTGTGTGTGTGTGTGTAGATTGTGGTTCTACTCTTCACATTTCAATTGCACTTTAATTGTGGTATTTTATTTGAATCTTTACTCTTGCCAGTTTTTCACTGTCTTGTTCACAGCATCCAGCAGAGGAATCAGTCCCACCAGTTCTCTTCTCTCTGAGTTGAAATGATTGAAATGTAAGGGATGCTTTTATTTCAGAAATAGAGAGAAACTTCATGAACTGAAGGGCTGGTGTGTGACCTGAAAAACCAAAAGTGACATTGATGAAACTGGGACATCTCTTCCTTTTCCTGGTGCGCTAAAATAGAATATATTCAGCTGACCCCATTTGTAGTCTGGTGTTTGAGTGTTCCTGCAATAAGGACTGCATAGTGTCAGAACATGAAAATCTAAACAATCACTGGGATTTTGAAAAATATATTTATGGAATTCTTTTAAAGATATAACTGATGCTACATTATAATTTATCTAAAAGGTATCATGATTAAGGATTTATGCTTTTTGTAGTTGAAAAGCCATCATCCTCAATTTTTGTAAGATCCCTTTTGACTCATATACAATGCTAAGCAACCTCAATACATACTAAAAAATTACATGTTTTCTAAACTTTCTATTTATATTTGTTTCATATCTAAAAAAAAAAAAAGACTTTTAAGGCCAAAGGAAAAGATTTGGGGCAAAGCAGGAGGGAAGTTATTGCAGTAGCTTACCTATTGTCATCTACAAAAGGACTCTGCAAACAGCCAAATGACCAATGCCCCTGAGCAAAGAATGATTTTTACATTTTTAAATGCTTGAAAAATAATACAAAATGAATAATATTTTCTGATATGAAAAAATTATATAATATTTAAATTGCAGTGTTCATAAAGTTTTATTGGATTTATTTGTAGTCTGTGGCTGTTTTTATGTTACACTGACTGGGTTCAATAGTTGCAAAAGTTACTGTCTAGCTCTCAAAAAGTAAAATATTTACTATCTGAACCTTTACAAAAAAAGCTGGCTGACCTCTAAATTATAGTAATAATGTTTTACTATAGTTTTCCTTTTAAAAAATTTAAAACTTTTATTTAATTAAATTTAGTGAGGTAGGATTGATGAATAACTTGACCTAAATTTCAGATGTACAATTCTATGATACAACATCTGTGTATTGCCTTGTGTGCTCACCGCCCAGAGTCTCCTTCTGTCAGCACGAATTTGACCCTCTTTACACGCTTCATCCTCTCCCCTCCCCCGCCCCCTTTGGTAAGCACTATACAGTTGTCTTTGTCTATGTCCTTTTGTTTGTTTGTTGCTTTCTGTTTTACATCCCACATATGAGTGAAATCATATGGATCTTGTCCTTTTCCATCTCACTTATTTCACTTAGCATGATACTCCCAAGATCTATCCATGTTGTCGCAAATGGCAGTATTTCATCATTTCTTATGAGATCAGAGATCAGGCGAGTTCAGGGTGGTATGGCCCTAGATTATTTCATCATTTCTTAGGGCTGAGTAGTATTCCATTGTATACACGTACCACATCTTTATCTAGTCATCCACTGGAGGACACTTAGGTTATTTCCATGTCTTGGCTATTGTGAGTAATGCTGTAATGATCACAGGGCTACATATACAAGTATCTTTACAAATAAGTGTTTTCAAATTTTTTGAGTTATAATATTTTATTCTTAATTTACAAAAATCAGCATATTTTATAGATTGCCAACTCACTCTCTTCTAATGCAGCTAGTTTTTTCCTCTAAATCATTAATCCACATATATATTTGCTCTGCAAAACATTTTTAGTCTTAACTTTCTTTTTTCCTTTTTGAAACTTTTTATTTTTCAATATGTTTTACATACAATATGATAATGGTGTCAGGTGTACAGCACAGTGATGAGTCACTTATGTAAATTACTAAATCCTCATCCCGATACATCTGGTTCCCCTCTGACACCACACATAGTTATTACAGTGTTATTGACTGTATGCCCTATGCTGCACTCTACATCCCTGTGACTATTCTGTGACTATGACTTTGTACTTTTTAATTTCTTCCCCCTTTTTACCCACCCCTCCAGCTCTCCTCCCATCACCCCAACAAATCTAGTACCCATCTGACATCACACAAAGTTACTGCAACCTTATTGACTATAAGATTGAGGCTGCACTCAGACTTCAGCAAAATGTAAGAAATAGAAGGGAGATTGGTTTTAGGAACTGCTTCATAGCAAGTGTCAATACTCTTTTACTGAGCTTCACCATCACCTGATAGAAGCTGCTTGAATTGCAAACTTGGTGGTCTGGCACTAATAAACAGTACTTATGGTGATGCAGTACACATGCATACTCCTTGTGTAAGCATACAATGCCTCTCATAATCTTGCCCCAACCTACTTTTCCTGTCTCACCTCCTAATATTTGGTTCTGTTTATGTATCCCTCACTTCTGCCACAGCAAACCTCTCATTCTTCCTTAGTATGCCTTACCTAATCTCCATTTATACACTAAAGCAGAGATCACAGGCTCTCAACTCCAATACCTGGAGATGATGTCCTGGTTCTCTTTTTTTAGGGGTTAAAAGGGCAGATGCTGTGACTGCTGATGAAATTATTCACATTCTCCTTGAGAGCTAATCTCATTAATGCCTATCAGGAAGCAATATTTTAAGTGAATCCTTAAACTCATAGAGGGAGATTAGCTGACAAGGGCCTGGAAAGTAAAACTATAGGCAGAAAAATTTAGTTGTATTCATCTTCTGTCCTTAGTGCAAACATGCAAACATCTCACAGAAAAAACCGAAAACTCTTGATGTGGTAATAGTTGACATGCCCTATTTTGAAATAATGGCCATATATTTATTAATATTACTTATTCTAATAAGAATTAAATAATTATATAACAGGGTGATAGGTGGTTTGGGATTTTCTTTAAAATTTCTCACAGCAATCTGACAAGTTCTGCTCATATTTTATGTGCAGATTTTATTATACTCCCTGACTCTGCCAGTCAGAATTAACTACTTATCCTTTACGCGTATGCTCCATAGCATTGTTAATAATACTTAGTTTGTTGTATAATAACTTATATTTCTGTCTCCTCAAATGAATTGTGAGCTTGTAGAATATATGATACATATCTGCAAACAAAAGGACCCCAGAAAAAATATTAACAATGATTAGCTTTGGACAGTGGTTTGTGATCTTTTAAGATAAATGATTTTTGTTTCTGTCCATTTAAATTTTCTATTTTTTAAATATTTTGTCATTTTTTCAGCATTTATGTGTTATTTTTCGGCAGTTATTCGTCTAAGCATTAGGTA
>PVJL010017542.1:0-17967 GCA_004026885.1 Lyroderma lyra
TGGGTTATTTGTTTGTTCATTTCTTTTTTTCTTTGCTTTCAGTTTTATATTCCGCATATGAGTGAAATCATGCAGTTCTTTGTTTTTTCTGTCTGGCTTATTTCACTTAGCATGATGATCTCCAGGTCCATCCATGTTGTCGCAAATGGCAATATTTCATCTTTTCTTACAGCTGAGTAATATTCCATTGTGTATATGTACCACAGCTTCTTTATCCAGTCATCTGTCGCAGGGCACTTTGGTTGTTTCCATGGAGCTATTTCTTGACTCTTATTTCTATTTCATTACTCTGTATGTCTATCTTTCTGCCAATACTACACTGTTTTGATTACTATAGCTTTATATTGAGTTTGAAATCAAATAGTATGAGTCCAACAATTTTGTTCTTCTTTTTCCAGATTGTTTTGACTACTCAAGGTCCATCGAAATTTTTATGAATTTTAGGATCAGCTTTTCAATTTCTGTATAAGAAGATACTGGGATTTTGATAGAGATTGCTTTGAATTTATAGATGAACACAAAGCATCTCTCTTTTATTCAGATCTTATTTTATTTCTTTTAGCAATGTTTTCAGTTTTCAGTGTACAAGGCTTATACATCCTTGGTTATTTTTTCCTAGATATTTTATTCATTTTGATGTTATTATAAAATGAATTGTTTTCTTACCATCTTTTCCAATTGTTGATTGTTAGTATATAGAGTGCAATTAATATTTGAGGGTTGATCATATATCCTGCAACTTTGCTGAATTCATTTATTAGGTCTAAAGGCACTGAGAATTATGTAAGTATTGTTTCTCTTTTTCTTTATAATTTTAATTATAAGCCACCATCTATTTGCTCTTTGATTTCGGTTCAGTTTATTAGTACTGTTACTTATTTTGTAGCTACACTGCTCCTCACGTGTCCAAATCAGTGAATTATGTGGGTAATATAGAGAAAATGAAAGCTCATCTGGCTATCAAACACCTGGAAACAATTATTGATTTCATGGGGACTGCTGGAATTCGGGAAGAGATTACATGAAAGCTGAAGTTTCAAGCAAAGCAATAAAATCCACAAAATAATATGAATTACAAATGCAGTCCCCATTGAGAGGCCTTCTACCACTTTAGCCCCTCTCTTCCCCTTTTAACATAAATTGTCATCCCACAATAAACAACTGCATGCTTTTTAAAGACGAATGTGGGAGAAAATCTGGAAATGAGAACTTTGTACCCAATTGGTAGTTATTTATTATTGGAGATTTCCTCTGAATTCCAATCAATGGCCTTGTTAGTGTGTCTGTAAGATTCCACATGCTTTGGGTACTAATACTATAACGCCAGGGAACACTATCTCAAGCACCTTACAGATGGAGGAGCAGTAATTCCTATTTTCCCTAGTTGATGTTAATTTTATGGACTCACTTATTCTTAAAGGAAACTATAGAATGGGTATTTGCCGAGATAGTGTCATACAGCATATGCTATATTTTTATTAAGCAATCCATTTTTATGTTCTTCTATTTAAATATATGTTAACTTCTCAAAATGCCTGTGGAATAAGCTCTCAGGCATGCAGTTAAAGTGAAAATTACTGAATACTTTAGTGTAGGCATACAAATCTTTCTAAGTCTTTCACCCTCACTGAGTCTTCCAGCACATCTCTCTGACCTAATCTATTATTAATGATTCAATTAAACATTTTTTTCAAAATAACAGCAATTATTCTGCCATGGTCAGATTACAGTATATTTTTTTTAAGTCAGGTAATCATCTTGAATACTTAACGGCCTCTTTCTACGGTATGAAGTTTAACATTTTATAATTTCAGTTTAGCTCTTATTTGCCTATCTAGCCTTCAAACTCATAATTTGCCCACACAATTCAAACAAATAATTTACAAAACCTGACAGTCCAGGCTCAAGATAAGAGAATAAGTAGAATTTAAGATCTATTAAACAACATTATCTATCTATAGATATCTATATTATCTATCTATGTCATTATCTTTTTATAAGATTGAGGTTATTTGTATCTAGAGGGCATCCATTACATGTCCAACGTTACCCAGCTAATTAGTTGCAGAGCTGGGATTGACCTTTTCTGCCAGTTCAATTTTATGTCCTTCCTTTCAGGGTCATTAATCGTTGGTCTTCTTAAAAAGTTACAATAACTTCTAGTTGAGCAATGCAATTATTGAGGTACACAAAATGAATAGAATATTTTCTGTGAGCGTTTCTTAGATTCTCCCAGGAAAATGTAATAATAATTAATCATGTACACTGAAAATATGGAATTAACATCAAGAAAGAACTGGTACAGGTGACAATGAAGACAGTTCCCAATGACAAATGTCTGCTGTGTTACAGAGAATTTCATTTCTCTGGTCACAGCCTCTAGGCTTGGAATTAAGGAATTTCTGGGGGTGTCTGCAGGTTTACTGGGATATAATGGACATACAACATTGTTTAAGATGTACAACAGGATTATTTGATAAATGTATAGATTGTAAAATGATTACCACAATAAGATTAGTTAACACATCTTACAGTAATAGCTGCAATTTGTATGTATGTGTGTGTATTGAGAACATTTAAGAGCTATTCTCCTAACACCTTTCAAATATGCTATACAATATTAACTTTAGTCACTCTATGTACATTACATCCCCAGAATTTATCCATCTTATAACCTAACAGTCCTTTATTGCATTTGCATCATTTACTTGGTCTGACTTTATTTCAAGAAACGTGGAGAAAAATAATTATATTAGACTACAGTTATAGTCTCCTGAATAACGTCTCTGGCATAAAACAAGAATTATTTTAAGTGTTGTATTATAATAAGCAACAGAACACGTACAAAATGAACAGGTTAGATAAAGTGATTTTTAGGGAAAAGCAGTACACCATCAGTGTAAGATGTGGAAATAAATGGAATTGAATGAAGACTAATTTATTGATATCTTAATAAAATTTGGCTAATCAATGGCTGGCGTACTGTTTGTAATTTATGTTATAGAGTATTTTGGCTTACCCATACTCACTTGCGTGGAGTAGACGAACTACAGTTCGGGTTTCATTCAGTCACATTAAAACACTGAAAATTACAATTTTATAATCATTGAGTCTAATTGCTTGTAAATACTATATTCGGGGGGGTGGGGATAACTGAATT
The DNA here is from genome assembly GCA_004026885.1 of Lyroderma lyra. Taxonomy (NCBI): domain Eukaryota; kingdom Metazoa; phylum Chordata; class Mammalia; order Chiroptera; family Megadermatidae; genus Lyroderma; species Lyroderma lyra. The sequence goes on from PVJL010017542.1 coordinate 3,161, forward strand.
TTAAATTACAATAAGGATGCTAAGACAATTCAATAAACCTAAAAGAATGCCCTCTTGTTTTCTCAAGCCTCTGATTTGTTGGGCTGATGCATTTGTCCTTTAATTACTATTGAAAATTTTCCATTATTAGCATTGATCACTCAACTATATTTGTACTTAAAACAAAATGTCTTTTGTTCCCTGCAAAATACATGGCTCCTTAGGAAATGTACTATATGCAAATTTTATTAAAACATTGTTTCCTGGAGTAACTGCAGATAATTGTGTATATTAATTAATGAAATTCTAGGAAACTTTATGCTATGAAAGCACATTACCAAATGAATTATATTATAAACAAATATCAGTTTGGGAAGATGTTAATGAAACTAGGAATAACATAACCTTGTGAATATAATTATTGCTACATTGTTTGCCTATTTAATTTTTATTTTCCATCACTTTGCTTCTTATCTAAGATATTTATAGCTTTTTAGACTATCTTTTCATGTGATCCATTTAAAAATAGATTGCCTACTTAAAGATTATCTGTGAAATAATCTCAAGCATGTATTTAATATTGTTTTATGATTGTAGGGCACTTAAGTTATAATCCCTCTTCAAAGCTGGATTTGAAAATCTAAAAGACAAAATAAATGAACAAACAAGAAAAAACAGAAACAAATTTATGGATACAGAGAGAACAAACTGATGGTTGCCAAATGGGAGGGTGTGGAGTAATGGGAGAGAAAGGTGAAGGGATTAAGAAGTACAAATTGGCAGTTACAAAATAGACACAGGGATGTAAAGGACAGCATAGGGAATGTAGTCAATAATATCATAATAACTGTGATAGTGCCATGTAGGTACTAGACTTATTGATGTGATCACTTTGTAAGTTATATAAATTTCTAATAACTATATTGTATACCTGAAATTAATAAAATATTGTATTTCAACTGTAATTTAAAAATGCATTTTAGAAAAAGGGGGAAAGGGCTGGATTTGATACCCTTTGGTTTTCTAGTAGAATACCTGTGCCTATCACATGCCCAATCAGTTGCAAAATTCACCACTGTTGACCCAAACCTATATTTTCCAGTCTTTTTTTTCATTGGTTCTCTCAAGTCTTAATCCCTCTAGACCAGGAGTGCCCACCCTTTTGGCTTCCCTGGTCCACATTGGAAGAAGAAAAATTGTCTTGGACCACAGATAAAATACACTAACACTAATGATAGCTGATGAGCTAAAAAAATGGTCCATTCATAATTTTCATAATGTTTTAAGAAAGTGTACTAATTTGTGTTGGGCCACATTTAAAGCTGTCCTGGGCTGCATGCAGCCTACAGACCACAGGTGGGACAAGCTTGCTCTAGACCTTTTGTGTCACAATCTGCATTTCAAGTGATTTGTATGCTCATGAAAGTTTGGGAAACCTGTTCTCAAAGAATGGTCCCACTTAAATGGATGTCTTTAAATACCTGGTAAGTGCCAGGCAAAGGGTTAAGTTACTAATATGTGTTACCTCATGTAATCCTTACCACATCTTTATTATCATTCTACTTCTTAAGATACAAGAATTAAAAAAGTATTCTATTATATAAAATATGTTCATTATAGATATAAAACTAACAAAAAACCTCCTCTGTTTCTTTACCCAGTTTTAATGTTGCATGGCCAAACATTTTTTCATGATTTTCAAGGGTGTATTAGGCCATTGTTAGCAAAAAAACAAAAACAAACAAACAAAAAAACAGTCTTGGAGCATGGAGTCTAAACCACCAGCAGTAGGAAAGACAGGTTCATTATTTTGGATTTTTGCAAGATTTTATACATCAAGTAGTAGTGAGAAAGATGTAAACCCTTTGAAAAGATTTACATTAGCTATAAACAAAGAGGGTGGAAGGAAGTGAAGCTGGCTAGTTCTGGGATAGGAGCAGCAGAGTCCACAAGGAAGAAGTGTCCACCCCTGTAAATTACCTGTGGATAGCAGATTGAGGAGCCCATGCGTAGATAAGAAGTGGAGGCTCCTGGTTCTGTGGCACCTGGCTGTTCTCTCTTTTGGATAATCTCAGAAATAGTCACCTGGATGTTTATCCTAAATTCCAACATATATATAGGAAATGTACGCAGTCTTAACAGAGCTGATCTACAGCTATTAACAGCCTAACTACTCTGTCTCTTACTCTCACTCTCTGGCCATTTTAATTTTAATTGAGAACATCTCAGAATGTTTTTTTTTCTTGTCTGAGGGTATTGTTTATTTCACTTTATATAAGAGGAAATTGGAATGCAGAAATTAAGTAAAGAAATTAAGTGAATTTGCCTGAATCTAAGTAGCTAGTAAATGGCAGTACTAGAATAGAAACCTGGCCTGTCTACCTCCATAGATTTTTCTCTGTATCATGTTACTGCTCTTATGTTGTCTGCAGTTTTATTGCTTTATTCTCATTCCACTTATTGACTTCTTGCCATTTACTCATTCTAAAAGATTTTTCATATCCACACATGTCCATGTGGAATGCCCACAATTTAAATTAGATATTTGAGAAGTCAGATACATCCCCCAATGATGTCACTACCCTCCAACAGTAAGTTACAGATTAAAGAAAAACAAATTTGTTTGCTTTCTTGATTGTTCATTAATTTTAAGCTTGCATTTTTTAGAAGATCATGTATAGCTATGAAGATCTATTGTTGTTGTTGCCATTTTGGGACCTTCTGAATTCATCCTCTTGATCATATTGGTTTAGTGCAAACTTTCCTCCAAACTGTGGTAGGGCTATATTTATGTCATACAAGTACCTTTCTCCACCCATATAAGACCCATTTTCCACAATTAATGGATGCTATTGTAGTATGCTGAGTTATCATTGGCAACCATTTTGTTCTACCTTTACTAGGAAATGAAGTTCTGTTTTATGATTTGTCACAATTATTCTGAATTTAAAAATTATTTAATTATGTTAAATATTGCAGGATTAAAAAATTGTCTAAGTAATAATTGTGATTCCTCTGACCTTCCATCTTCCTTCCAGTAAATTCTTTAAGTCCACTTAACTACATCAGTATTCAAGATTAAGTCAGAGTTTATAAATATTAGATTTCATTTATAATGCTGAGGTGTGGGACTATTCTTCATGTAGTAACCTAACCATCCTCATAACAGACTTCTCCAGCATGAAATTGGATTTGTGGAAGGCATCTTTTTAACTTTATTATATCATCATGTATGTAATAGAGCAACATTTTACCAACTAAAATGTATAGATTATGGTGTTCTTTTAAAATTTTATTTTTCAACCTTGAGATTAATATCGAAATTTGGTATCCAGAATATTTACTCAGCAAAACTTTCCATTTCTCAGATGATTTATAAACCACTACACTCTCAAAATCTGTATATTACAGTGTAACCTGGAATTCTATCTTGTGTTATGTATTTTTTTGTCATTAACCACTAAATAATTAAATATTAAATGGTAAAGTTGTAACCAAGTGTTCACTATTGCCCATTAGCTATCCTCTAACTTTTTTTAACTAACCTTTAGATAGGATTTTCTCTGCCTGACAGGCCCCTGAGTTTTGGCTTGCTCTCAAATTTGGTTAAACATTAAAATGCAGAACATGCCCCCTTAATATTTCATCCTGAGAATTAGCTGACCACAGTGAGAAACACACACCCCTGATCATGCTTTCTGCTCCTTCCCACTCATTCTCCCAATTTCCTTTCAGTAGTTCCTGCTAGCCTTGCTTATCCCTCCATATAAAAGAAAAACATTTTTAAGTTTGACTGTGAGCCATGTTCAGATCCTAAGATTGGAAAGTTCTCCCTATATCAACACTGTTTTGTAAAGACTCTCCTTAAGTCCAGATTTTTTATATTTTGACAATTGTTAGCATCTTTGACTTGCTTTGTTTCCTTATGTTTATTTCTGCTCCCCTTGCCTTTGAATGCATAATAGAAACATAATGGTCATGAAAGTTTTTGACATGTTGATGACGTCTCTTTAAGAGAACAATTTGACTAGAACACATATTTGATATTATCAGTAAAATGCCTCTTTTCTAATTCTTCTTGAGTCATCGAAGTAGAACTACTAGAAATGAGTTGCCCATTTATTTTACAATGTTTTATGAAGTCTGTAAGTGCAGTTTTGTGTTTCATGTATCCCAAGTCCATCCTAGAAAACAATGACAAGGACATAAATAACCATTGCTGTCACCAGTGATTTTGCTTTGTTTAATAAGGAAGACCTAGTTTTATATTTGGAATTTGAGATTCTTTAAGCACTGGATGTGGAGCTCAAATTGCCATTGACAAATGATGCCAAGGCAAAGGCTTTGGCTTTTGCAGCACAGCAACAGATGTTGGATAGGAAAGATGAGCAAAGGTTGATGACAGGCCCTGTGGAGGACAATACTGTCAGAGTAGTCACTGCCCTTCTGAGGCTGACTGAGGTCCTAGTGGGAATGGAGGACAGATGATGCACTTAAATGACTCTCTTGAAAACTGCACAGCTGTTACTACTTAATCAGTACCAATATTGTTCATAGAAAAATTTTGGGTTTGCACAGAAAGCTTCCCCCCCGCCCAGAAAGACAGCTCAGTTTTTACTTGTTTTGTCTTTCTTTTACCTCACTAAATAATACATTTGAAGTAAATTGTTCTACTGTGTAATTTTAGGCATTAGAATACAGTCATAGTGTTATAGTAGTTCTCAATTCTGGCTGAACATTAAAATGTCCTGGGGAACTTAAAATAATAACAGTTATATGAATCCCTGGAAGGTGGTGGGAAGGGACATGTTTTAAAACTTGCCCAGAATATTCTACTGTGCATTCAAAGAGAATTGTCTTTGGGATCATATGACCAGACTAAGAATTCAGACCCTAACACTGTCCAGCCACATGACTGTGGGCTGGCTCCTTAAAACTCCTAAAGTCTCAATTTTTACATGTATAATACAGAGATATTGGTCATTAATGAAAACTAAATCAGGTAATTATGTAAAATCCTTAGTATATGACCTAGTATTTAGTAAGTACTCTCTATATGTGTGACATTGTTATTGTTGTTACTACAGTAGACTGTCAGTTAACCAGCACCCATGAAGATTACTAGATGCTGGATAAATGCAACTTAACCAGAATTCAATAACCAGAACTCTCAAGCAACTGACAAAGCCTCAAACAACTGGCAAAGTGCACCAGTTGCTTGAGTTCGGTTAATGGAGAGTCTACTGTGTTACTACAAACTCTATTATTACAGCTTAAATTCTATTTTATGATTGAAATAAGGTACAGCCTAATCACCACAGAGCTGCCAAAACAATTATTTTAAAACATAGACCTCTTCATGTTGTTCTACTACTGCCTTGCCAGCTCCTGTCAGAATAAAAACTGTCAACGTGAAAATGGTCTTCAGGACCCTCCTGGTCAGTCCCACCTCCTTCCCTGATCTCAGCATCTCCTCTGGACCCCATTCACTCATGCTACTCCCTCAGCACAGGCCTCTCTGGTTTTCTAACAAACCAGGATGCACTCCGATGGCCCGTGCACTTCCTTTGTTACTTTTTTCCTAGACATTAGAGTCTGCCTCCCTTAATTACTTCAGATCTGCTGGAATGCTACCAATGAGGTTCTGCTTTACCAATTTATATATTTTTTAAAAATCTCTTACTTCCCCCAGCCGATCTCCAAACCTTCCATTTTTTCTCTAGCTAGTGTTTACCACCTGCATTTGTTTATTCTTTGTCACAGGCAAGGGAATTTGTGAGAAGATATTTGTTTAGTGGATTGTCATACCACCAGGGGCTAGGAAAGTGTGTACTACATCAAAGGCAGTCACTAAATCTTTGTTCAGTAAAGGAATAAATAGTAAACATTTTAATCCTACTTGTTTAGTGTTAACCTTAATTTATATGTAATAATAAAGCCCTTGGCATTGTAGGGATAATTTTATTTTTTTTGAATTTGTGAGAGTGCTAGAATCAATACAGGAAAAAAGCTCTCCAACAATTAATGATAGCTTTTTAAGGGTCTTGAATGTGTAAGTTTGTTTTGGCCCAAATATCAAGGCCTGAGGATCTGGAGCGCTCTTGACTGACCTGTCCATACTGTGCTTCTAAGAAGCTAATGGCTCTCTTCAGCCTGTATCAAAAATTTGTTAGATGGGAGGTGGGATGAAGAAATGGGCGAGAAAGATGAGGGGGTTAGGAAATATAAATGGACAGTCACAAAATAGTCACAGGGATGTAAAATGCAGTATGGGGAATATAGTCAACAATACCATAAAAGCTATGTACATTGACAGACGGACACTAGACCTATTGGGGGTAACACTATAAATTCTATAAATGCTTATGCACTGTGCTATACACCTGAAAATAATAATAATAAATAAAATTAAAAAGGGAAAGGAGGGAGGAAGGGAGGAAGGAAGGGAGAAAGAGTCTGATTCTACTACAGAAAAGTGAATTTGGGAAGTTTTATGGTCAACTTTCAGTATACTATTACAATAAAAATGTTCATTGAGTGACCATTCCAAACTTTAAGCCTATGTTAAGGTAGATTCTCTTTCTCCTTTAGAATTCATTTTCTTCTCTATTTTGTCAAGAGATTTTATTGAAGTGAAAAATGGTTGAAGGAAGTAGATTTTGGATAAGGACTGACTTTCTATGACGAATGTACTTAGTGTGAATTTTTCACCCTCTCCCTTTGGCTCTCTCCCTGGAACCCAGTGCACTCATTGTGTTAATTACTATATTTATTGCATTTATAAAATTATGTTTTGTATTGATTCACTTTTATATTTACGTATACTTCCCACCAGATTGTGAATTCCTAGAAAGTTTTAAGAACTTTCATTATGTGTGTTTTGTCTATCATTGTTTTTGTGCGTGATATGTGCTCTGTTACTTAAGTGAATTGGGCATTTGTCTGAATAAAAAAATGGCACTTTTAACTTGCTTGGTTCACAGTTTTAGGGCTGGATTTGTCTGCAGTCACCCATTTTAGCTAGAATTGTATTGTCTAGAGAAGCATACGCATGGAGGTATTATGTAAGTAATGGTTGAAGGAAGTAAAAGTGTCCAACCCAAGAAAGATTATTAGTTACCTGTGGTGGGGTGGGAACTATTAATAGTTGTTTTTATATGTTCACTAATTTGTAAAAGAATGGAACTGACTCTGTACTACTAATAAGAACATATCTAAAGGGCAGATGTTAAGGAAAACAAGTTTCAATTTAAGGAAGAAAGCACTTTCTCCATGCTGTTCATCAGTAGAATCGTTTCCACCCAAGGCAATGAATTCCTCAATGCTGAAAATATTAGAGCAGGAAATAGTAAGAATCTCTCATAAAGGATGATTCCATTGGTTCTGTGAAATGTGTTAGTGTATCTTCCACTAATTAAATAAAACTTTAGCTAAAGATATGAATCAATTCAATCCCTTGATAAATCTTTTCCTCAATTATGATGTTTAAATACATAATGTTCTCTTTTGTGTTTTGGAAGTAAAAGAAATTGCATTCTGATTTTATTCTTTGTTTATTTGTAGTACTTTATGCTCTTGAATACCTCAAAGTTGAAGAAGGCTAACATCATTTTGTGCATGATACAACTGAGCCTTCTAGGGTATTTTAATATCCCCAAGAAAAACCTGCATTTCTCAGATTCTGGAAGTTCAAGCTACATTGACTCAATCTGAAGGAGGTAAGTTTCAAAAAAGACAGATTATCAGTACATATGTCCTACAATATCTAGCACTGTTTCAAGTACTGCAATGTAATAAAAAGGAAGAGATTATCTTCACTATCAAAGTATTTCTAGCATGACTGAGAAGAGGTTCAGCTACATAAATGTCAATAATTGATATTTGAATGATATTTTGCATTGTAAACAATCAACATATTATATCACAGTAATCTAAATTTTGTACTGACTTTGAGTGCTAAATACTGGTACTGAAATTTGCAGACCTGTCTTTGTTAAACAATAATCATCTGATAAAGATAATAAGTATAATTTGAGAAAGGCAATCTCTTACTTTGACAGTAAACTTGGTTATAGAAGTGGTGATGAAGTTGAAGCTTTAGTGGGCTCTAATGGATAGGAGAGATTTTGATGGCAAAATCATATCAAAGGAGAATATTGGGTTATTAATGAGTAATTTATCTTTGATGTGGACTAGAGCCTTATTTCTTGAGTACTTGCTAATGGTCTCCTGGTACCCCTTTATTCTGTTGGTTGTGGTCAAGAAGGAATAAGCCAGATTTAATATAAATATTGATAAAGTAACATTATCAAATACAAGTGATAAAATGTAAACAATGTAGCTAAATATTTTTAACTATTCAAAAATTACCTTGTTTTTTTTTTCCTTAAAATTTCTTCCAAATTGCTGCCTAATATTAGGAATGTAATTTCTTCTCTAGGGCTATTCCTAGAATGTGCAATAAACAGAGTTGTTGGCTTCACACAGGAAATGATTCAAGTGTGAGCTAGACAAAACAGCAAACGTAGTTTATTATGAGATAGTCCACTTTACAGTCAGAGTAGAGGCTACCCTTAGACAAGAGACAGCCACGGCCCTGCTTACAGCTATTTTATTAATGAAGCTTTTTAATGTGAGAATAAGGGTGAGGCATATTCTTGTTCACTCTTGAAAGTGCGATTTTTCCAGGATTTGGGATATACCCATTTTTTGTCCTTTTATGGTCTTCTTCAACATGGTATCATGGTACTAGTGGATGTGTCATTTAGTATGTATTACAATAACTGTATAATGTGGCTGGAGGTTATTGGAGGTGAATCTTGTTGCCATCTTGGTTTTAGCTGGTTCTGGCTTGTTATCTTGTACATCTTGATTTACGAGCCCTTTGTCTTCAGTTGGCAGTTAGTGGTTTTTTCTTGGAGGCCATGTCCCTACCCTACCTCATATCCAGTGTGAACAATTCTAAGTTATGTTTTTGCTAAATTTGGTTTTGTTAAATTTGCATTTGATATTTGAGAATGATTTATGTTAAGTCTGAAAGAATGAGGGCTACAAATTGTAAGTTACAGGGTACTCTGTTCACTTGACCTTTCCAGAGAAGTAGAATCACAAATTCAAATGCTAAATGTCCAAGTAGATGACAAAGATGTTAGAATTAAGTGAGGTATAAACAATAGAGGTGATGTAGCCTGAGGCAAATTGCAAATTAGAGAGTAGATGTCCTAAGAGTATACTCAAATTAATAGAAAAAATAAAGGCTTGAGCCAGCCAAATCACTATGGGGCCCTATTTGACTCACCAGCTGCCCTTTTTCGATCTCCCATCTTCAGTTGTTTTATGTTTGTTTGCTTTATTTTCGTTTTTGTTTTGATCCTTGTTACTTTTGCCTTTTAAATATGCTGCTAAAATTGTAAGTGAAATTTTGGTGACAACTTTGTGATCCCATTTGAGGTCAACAGAGAAAGATCTGTGCATTTTAAAACCAGATAATTGTCAGATCAAGCCGGTCACTTGTTTATTTACTCAACAACACTATTGAACATCAATTCCCTTGAGCAAAATGATGAAATTGCACTATTCTTCCCTTTGGAAGACTCACAGATAAGTAGCTCTTATAACACAATGGAACATGTGCTATTGAGAGAGAGGCATTTATAAAGAATGTATTTATAAATAATACAGTTGATTACAGAGGACAATTCAAAGTTTTAAAGAATTTCACATTAAGAATTTAAAATATATAAGTAATGATTAGTAGAGTATACTTGCCATGAAAGTCAAAGCATAAACTTGCTAAATACTAATGAAAACTGATGGTATATTAAGATAGTTTTGAATTTTAAATCAAGTGAAATTATATTAAAAATCTGTTGTTTGGATATTTTAAAATACTTCTTTCATATTCATTGTCAACTGTATTTTTAAATAAAATAAGTTTATTGTTAAAATTTAGAAAAATAAAAAAACAATTTTTAAAAATTTAAGAATAGGGGAGGAGGACAAGATGACGACTATAAAGGAGGTCCCTAAAGCCTCTCCCAGAAAACACAACTGATCGGCCCCCAGGAGCCAAGAAAGAGGACAAAAAACAGCAGCTGAGACATCCATGCATCGCAAGTAAACACCTAAGGTTTGGAGAGAAAGGGGCGAGTGGGAGAGAGGGGAGGGAGCAAAGACAAATCACAACAGGACCCGATCGTGGCTGGCTGCAGTGCATGGGAGGGGAGAAGCCAAGAGGCGACAAGAGGAAAAGCCCTAGCAAAGTGGCAGAACAGTGGGAGTCCGTTGGGGAGCTAGGTTGGGGAGTTGGAATTTGTAGCGGCAAGTTGGGGACAGGACTTGGGAGCCAGCCTCTGCAACTCTTGAGTGGTAGCAGGGCTGAGTGAGGATTCTGAATTGCATAGATGACGTCTTGGCTCTAGGCTCCCTTGGGACCCACAGCACAGGAGTTTGCAGCTCCTGCACAGGGCTATGGTTCCTGGTCCTGACCTGTTGCAGAGGTGGGTCGGCTGCCTTCCTACCGCGGGGTCAGACCCACAGCTTCGGACTTGTGTGCACGCCTGCTCACGCACCCCTGGGACCTAAAAGCAGTGCAAGCCTGCAGAATCTGCCCCAACATTTGGCCACGGAAGCAGGCCCAGGAAGAAAGGCAGATTTGATAGCATTCGCCCCAGCCAGCAGGAGCAGACTTGGTCCGCATCACCCAGCTTCCCCAGCATAGGGCAGAAGGTGGAGCTGTGACAATGTGCCTTTTGTTGGCCTCTCCCCTTTCCTAAAACCTACCCAACCAACTAACTGACTACAGGAAGCAGAGGGACCATGATAGATGTGCACCACCTCCAAACGTAGCAGGAGACCAGAAATAAGAAATAAACAACCCCCTTCTCTCACAAAACTTGCCCCCCAAGTACCACCTCGTGTCTGTCCTACAGCAAGACACCACAAAAGTACCAACCTGGGCTCCTGGGCACTACTGAACATAATGCCCTTATGTCAAAGTGGAAGAACCCAGCAGACAGGATGAATTCCTTAAAAACTAAAACTCCTCAGAACAGGACATTTATCAACACAGCTTCTTTTTTTTTTTTTTTTCTTTTTGGTATGTGGGTAGCTCCCTGACTGGGAATCGAACCCAGGCCGCAGCACTGACAGCACCAACGCCGAAGCCTTAAACCACTACACCATCAGGGGAACTCCCAAAACAGCTTCTTAGAACTAGAAGTTTCTGAATTAAGTGACAGAGAATTTAAAGTAGCCATTGTAAAGGCTGTGAGAGAAATGAAAACATACTGGCAGAGCACCATGGCTGACATAAACAACATAAAAAAGGACATGAATGACATAAACAAGGATCTCCATGAACAAAAGGAACAATTTAACAAAGAAATTCAAAACATAAGGAAGATTGAGATGGAAATGCGAGAGATCAATAATACAATAAAAGAAGTGAGAAATGAAATAACTGCCATAGGAAACAGGGCCAACCAGATGGAGGAAAGAAATAGTGATATCGAAGATCAGAACATGGAAACATCTAAGAAAGAGGAAGAGAGGGAATATAGAACCAAAAGGATTGAAAGAACTCTACAAGAACTATCTGACTCCATGAGACAAAACAACATCAGGATAATAGGAATAGAAGAAGGGGTAGAGCATTCTACAGAAAGCGTACTCAAACAAATAGTAGATGAGAACTTTCCAAACCTATGGAAACATCTGGAACCCCAAGTTCAAGAAGAAAACAGGTTCCCTAGATACCTGGACCCTAACAGATCTTCTCCAAGACACATGGTACTAATGTGTCCAAAACTAAAGACAAAGAGGCAATTCTCAAGGCAGCCAAGGTAAAAAGAACTATAACCTTTAGAGGAAAACCCATCAGGCTGGCATCGGATTTCTCAGCAGAAACTCTGCAAGTCAGGAGGGAGTAGAATCCAATATTCAAAAATTTAAAAGAGAGGAACTTACAGCCAAGAATAAATTATCCAGCAAAATTATCTTTCAGATATGAAAGTGGAAGAAAGACCTTCTCAGACACACAGAAGGTGAGGGAATTTGCCAGCACAAGGCCAGCACTCCAAGAAATACTGAAGGAGGCTCTTCGACTTGAAACAAAACATCAGGAAAAATGGAATAACGTTGGGGCAACAAGAAAGAAACAAAAATAAAACAAAAACAAACAAAGAAATAAGTAATGGCCACAGGAAATCCTCACATATCAATCATCACTCTAAATGTTAATGGACTGAACTCACCAATAAAAAGACACAGAGTAGCAGACTGGATTAAAAAACAGAAACCATCCGTATGCTGTCTCCAAGAAACCCACCTCAGCCATAAGGACAAACACAGACTCAGAGTGAAAGGATGGGATACAATACTCCAAGCAAATGGTAACCAGAGAAAAACAGGTGTTGCCATACTGATATCTAATGAAATAAACTTCAGGTTAAAAAACATATTAAAAGACAAGTATGGACATTACATAATGATAAAAGGCACAATACAACAACAAGACTTGACACTAATTAATATATATGCTCCCAACCAGGATGCACCAAAATATACAAAGAAACTAACAGATTTGAAAGGAGACACTGATGAACACACAATCATTGTGGGAGACTTAAAAACCCCACTAACAGCCATGGACAGATCATCCAAACAGAAAATAAATAAGGAAACAACAGCTCTAAATGACACATTACAGCAATTGGACATAATTGACATTTACAGGACACTTCAATCAGCAAAAAGAGACTATTCCTTCTTTTCTAGTGCACATGGAACATTCTCAAGGATAGACCACATGCTGGGCACAAAAGTAGTCTCAGCAAATTCAAGAACATCGAAATCATACCAAGTGTATTCTCAGACCACAAAGCTTTGAAATTGTAGATCAACTGTAACAGGAAAGCAGAAAAAAACCATATATACATGGAGATTAAACAACAGCTTATTAAAAAAGGGCTGGACAAAAGAACAAATAAAAGATGAGATTAAAAAATATATAGAAACTAATGAAAATACAACATATCAGAATTATTGGGACACAGGGAAAACGGTAATAAGAGGGAAATTCATATCACTACAGGACTATCTAAGAAACAAGAAAAATCACAAGTAAGCATCTTAACATCCCATCTTAAAGAATTAGAAAAAGAAGAGCAGACAAAACCCAAAGTCAGCAGAAGGAAAGAAATAATAAAAATTAAAGCAGAGCTAAACCAATTAGAGAACAGAAGGACAATAAAAAAAACTAATATTACAAAGAGCTGGTTCTTTGAGAAAGTCAACAAAATTGACAAACCCCTGGCGAGACTAATCAAAGGACAAAAGGAAAGGACACAAATATCCAAAATTAGAAACAAAAGGGGAGAAATTACCAATGATACCACAGAAATACAAAGGATTATAAGAAAATATTATGAAGAACTTTATGCCACTAAATGTAACAACCTAGAAGAAATGGACAAGATTCTAGAAATCTATAGCCTACCAAGACTGAACCAAGAAGAACGGGATAATCTAAATAGACCAATTAATAGTGAAGAGATTAAAAACGACTATCCATAATCTCCCTAAAGGCAAAAGCCCTGGACCAGATGGTTTCACCACGAGTTCTACCAAGCATTCAAAGAAGAATTAACACCTATCTTCCTCAGGCTCTTCCAAAAAATTGAAGAGGAAGCAATATTTCCTAACTCATTCTATGAGTCCAGCATTACCCTAATACTAAAGCCTGGCAAAGACAACACAAAGAAAGAAAACTATAGACCAATATCTCTGATGAACACAGATGCAAAAATTCTAAACAAAAAGTTAGCAAACAGAATACAAAAATGCATCAAAAAGATCATACATCATGATCAAGTGGGATTCATCCCAGGAGCACAAGGATGGTTCAACATATGAAAATCAATCAATGTGATACACCACATAAACAAAATCAAAGATAAAGACCATGTGGTCATTTCAATTGATGGAGAAAAAGCTTTCAACAAGATACAGCATTCATTTATGATCAAAACACTAAATAAAATAGGTATAGAAGGAAAGTCTCAACATAATAAAGGCCATATATGACAAGCCCTCAGCTAACATTATACTGAATGGGGAAAAGCTGAAGCTTATTCCCCTAAAATCAGGAACAAGACAGGGATGCCCCCTGTCACCACTGTTATTGAATAGAATACTGGAAGTTCTAGCCACAGCAATCAGGCAAGAGAAAGGAATAAAAGGTATCCAAATTGGGAAAGAAGAGGTCAAACTGTCACTATTTGCAGATGACATGATCCTTTATATAAAAAATTCCAAAGAATCCACCAGGATACTATTAGAAACAATTAACGAATATAGTAAAGTTGCAGGATACAAAATCAATGTACAAAAATCAACAGCATTCCTTTATACAAACAACGAATCCTCAGAAAAAGAAATGAGGGAGTCAATTCCTTTTGCTATCACAACAAAAAGAATGAAATACCTGGGAATTAACTTAAAAAAGAACGTGACAGACTTATACACAGAAAACTATAAGACACTTTTGAAAGAAATTGGAACAGACTTTAAGAGGTGGAAAAATATCCCCTGTTCATGGATAGGAAGACTTAACATTGTTAAAATGGCCATTCTGCCCAAAGCAATCTACAGATTTAGTGCAATACCCATCAAAATCCCACAATCATACTTTCGTGAAATAGATAAAAGAATTATTAGATTTATATGGAACCATAAAAGACCTCGAATTGCCAAAGCAATACTACATAAAAAGAATAAGGCTGGTGGCATTACACTTCCTGACTTCTATTTATATTACAAAGCATCAA
>PVJL010017543.1:0-17965 GCA_004026885.1 Lyroderma lyra
GTCTCATGGAGTCGGATATTTCTTGCAGAGTTCTTTCAATCCTTTTTGTTCTATATTCCCTCTCTTCCTCTTTCTGAGCTGTTTCCATGTTCTGGTCTTCAATATCACTAATTCTTTCCTCCATCTGGTTGGTCCTGTTTCCTATGGCAGTTATTTCATTTCTCACTTCTTTTATGGTATTATTTATTTCTCGTATTTCTGTCTCAATCTTTCTTATGTTTTTAATTTCTTTGTTAAATTATTCTTTTTGTTCACAGAGTTCCTTTTTTATGTCGCTTATATCTTTTTTTATATTTTTTAATCTCAGCTATGGTGTTCTGCCAGTAGGTTTTCATTTCTCTCACAGCGTTTAGAATGGCTGCTTTAAATTCTCCGTCACTTAAGTGAGTCCCTTCCAGTTGTAACAGGCTATCTTCTAGGTGAATTTCATGTTCTTTCTGAGGAGTTTTAGTTTTTAAGGAATTCATCCTGTCCACTGTGTTCTTCCTCTTTGACATGAGGGCTTTATGTTCAGTGCCCAGATTATTGCTTTTGTGGTGTCTTGCTGTAGGGCAGACACTAGGTGGTGCTGGGGGTCAAGTTTTGGGGAGAGGGGGCTTTTTGTTTCTTGTTTTTGATCTCCTACTGTGTTTGGAGGCTATGCGCATATATCCTGTGGAGAGGCCAACAAAAGGCTTTCCAAAGGACGCTCTGCCTTCTGCCCTTTGCTGGGGAAGCTGTTTTTGCTAGTTGGGGTGAATGCTAGCAAACCATATCAGTCTTTCTTCTTAGCCCTGATTCATTACCTGGCTGTCTAAGGGCTCACACTGCTTTCAGAACCCTGGGGTGCACGAGGAAGTGCCCGCTCCATGAGTCCAAAGCGGGCCTGGCCTGAGACAGCAGGGTCACCTTTCCAGCAGGCTGGGAACAGGAACTGCAGCCCTGTGTAGGTCTCCAGGGGGCTTAGAGCTGGGGTGTTATCTTTGCAGTTCAGAGTCCTCGCTCAGCCCTTCTACCACCCAAAATTTCCAGAGGCTGGCTCCCAACCTCCTTCTGTCCCCAGCTCCCCAGTCTCTCTCCCCTTCCCCAAACTGCACAGCTCCGAATATTCAGCAGGGATCATGCCCCGATCCCGCGATGTCTGTCTCTGCGCCCTTCCCTTTCTCCGACTCGCCCCCTTCTCGCCAGCCTTCAGGTGTTTACTTGTGATTTGTGGATTTCTCAACAGCCTGTTTGTCAGTCAGGGTCCTCTTTTTTGGCTCCTGGATTCAATTGTGTTTTCTGGGAGAGGCTTTAGGAACCTCCTCTCCAGTCGCCATCTTGTCTTCTCTCTCCCATTATTCAAATTTTAACCATTTTTGAGAAATGTCACTAAAGCTCAGTTATTTGCATCCTGTAATAAAAAGTGATAGATTTTTCATCTTTAAACATAAGTTTCTACCTTTCTTAACACAAAACTAAACAAAAGAAAACATTACTCTTCAAAGTACTACACCATCATAAATTTGGTGTAATCCCAGATATTAAACATCTCAGTTCCAATATAATTTCACATCCCTAAGAGTCCCTGGACGCATAAGTTCTTTAACTCTAAAATAATTTCTGAGCCACAAAATGAATCTTACTAGTGTAGTTTTTCCCCACCCTCAAAAGGTTGCAGTTTCAAAATAGTTCTTATCTCACAAATTGAACCTAATATAACAGAAAGACAAATTCAAAGTACACAATTAAAAATTAAGTTTCCTTTGGGGGTTATTTTAGAGATATAGTTTAGGTTCATGTGTGAACACTGATGTGGTCAAGGAAGCCTTGCCTAATAATAGTTAGAGACACTATTTTACTTTAGTACAATTGCTGCCCAATCTGATGAAATATTTCAGAGTTTGAGTGATGATGAATGAATTAATGCTCATGAAAGTACACTTTACCATAAGTATTAAATTTTACTATAAGAAATTTAACAGCTCAATGCCAAAGATTATATAAATGTACATTAAAAATTAAAAAAAATAACAAAGAAAAGAAAGACAATAATAGGGATGTTCAGATGGGTGACAGCATTGAAGGCGTACAAAAAACAGTGCAAGTGGAGGTTCCAGATCTGACCACTGGTGTAGAAATGTTGGGCACAATGACATCCCCAAGTTTTCTTGAAACACCAGAACTGGTTCAGATGAGAGTTCATTATCCAGGAATGCTGAGTCTTTTGCCAGGCCCACATCCTTTATGGAATTGATCCAGAATTCAGTCCACCATTCCACAACCCGAGTGACATGTCTCATGTTGATAGGACTGCAGCTCCTTAACCATTAGGTAGGTCTGTAGTTCTGATAAGGCTGCTCCACGTGGACACTCCTCAGGGATTTTTTTTCAATTCATTTTTATTGTTAGACTTATTGGGGTGACATCTGTTAGCAAGGATTACATAGGTCCTCAGGGTTTTGATGTGGTTTGACATTGGCTGGCTGTTGTCCCTTCAACTAGCTCCTTTGTAGTTTTAAGAGCAGGGGCTGGTCTTGGCTCTGATTCCTGAGCTGGAGCTATAGTGTGGGCAGGAGCAAAGGTGACCCATGTCCATTCTTTCCAGGTACATTTAAAACCCAGAACCCCTGACCTCATCCATCAGAGAAACCATTTCTCTGGGTACAAAAGGCAATCTGTGTCCCATCTTTTCACTTGGATCCCTGTTAATCTCTTGATCTCCTTTTTATGCTGTGTGGAATCTAGCTATTCCTGAAGGCTCACATACACCTCCAACAGTGTCTTCTAACACAGACACTCTGTCTTTCTCTAATTCAGGTGTTCTGGTTGAGTCATCGGAAGACAATGTTGGTGCTCCAGGTCAACCCTCAAGCATGACCTGCTAGGAAACCTGGAAGTCTACCATGGGGAGTTGCCTTGCCAGTGTCTGGGATGGTGAACTTTCCTTGCCATCTCTGAGACCTGGTTTTAAAGGCAACTCCATGGTGAATCTCACTGAGATTCTGCACTGGCTCTTGGTGGCATGGCATGCACATTTCTCACGCAGAGAAAATTGAAGGGCATGTCTTCATTGAGTAGGTCATCATTGGTATCCTGTCTACAGCTCTGCAATGACAGAAACCAGGGACCACTGTGCATGCATCAGAGCTCTTCTGTTTACCTTACCTTGAGCTCTCAGATCAGAAAAAGTTTGTGTCAGCACAGACATTAACTCAGGGATGGGACATGTTCCTGGAGGGCTTAGAATTAACACTAGGCCAAGTCTCTCTGTTCTCCATATTCAAGCCAGCCACCCTGGACTTGAGGTGTGAACATGACCATCCCCCTAGGCTACTGAGTTCCCCACAGCCAGCTTTTGCTCAAGACAAGATCTCCTTTTGTGAATATTGCCAACAACACAAACACCACCCAAACCCCAAAAACCAGAACAAAGAGATGTAATGCTCTGAGGGTGGGATGTGAGGGCTGCCCTCTCTTGGTCTTGACTGCTTTGAGCCTTCTTGTGTACATTTACCTTCTTTCAGAATATTTTTAGAAACATCTGGAGTGCGACTTGACTAATACCTGAAGTAAAAGAAAGGTTTCCAACTACAGGCTTAGCTAAGGGCAATGCCATGTGACCTGGGGAGAAAACAAGAAAGCATTTTAATAAACTAAATGTTATTAACTAAGTGAGCTGGACAGAAGCTTCTCCAGAATGGGGTTGCCTGTTTACCAGGGCTCCAAGTTCTGGTGGACTCTTTGATCAAAAATTGAAGTCACAGCCTGAGGTCCCATACCTGATCTCCTTTCTGAAACAATACCATTCCATGCCATCTCTAGGTTATTGACTGCTCACCTTTCACCTCATGCCAAGATCTTACACAGCTGCTATCACACAGTCTACTTCACACACCAGAAAGGCCTTTGTGCTTCCTAGGCACTCACTTTAAATGACAGAGCTGAATTTAGTCCTTGTCCTACATCTTACCAGTAATGAAACCCTGGACAACCATGTCCTACTAGGGCCTTTTTAGACTCCAATTAGCATAATGTTTTGTGTTTTTTTTAGCATGTACTTCAGAGGTTTTAATTAGACCTTAATGAACCTGTAGTTCTTGGAAGTCCTAGCTGGTGTCAGAGGGGTTAAAGCACACATGAAACAATGAGGTGATTATGGGAATGCTGCCAGAGCACTGAAGGGAAGTCCCATACATTGGTTCTAGTCTGGCATCTAGTGACTCCCGCTTATACTCCTGTTTGTGTCCCAGATGATGAAAATTAACTGAAATTCCATGGGTTTCCCTTTATGTTTATTCACTGGTCAAAGTGCCTCATCATGTACTTTGTGTCTGGCACCTCACAGTGACTGCCAGTTTAGCTACCTCCACATCAAACAGCGATTTGATAGCCCCTTTGCTTGAAGCTGGGTGGACTTTTGGCCTGGGTTGTAAAGTAACTTTTAGAACAGGCGATATAATGGGTGTTATATCTAACATGAAGATATAGAATGTTGTGACACTGCTGGCTCCCTCTATCTCTTTGTGTCTCTCTTTCTCTCAGTTTTACTCTGTTGTTATTTCTGTTTCTTGAACCCTGATTCTCTCTGTGTGTATGTTTCTTTCTGTTTGCCTCACCCTTTCTTTTACTGTGTGTCTCTTTCTGTATCTATCTAACACTAATTTTTCTTTTTTTTTAAATTCATTTTTATTGTTAGACTTATTGGGGTGACAACTGTTAGCAAGGATTACACAGCTTTCAGGCATACAATTCTACAGTGCATTGTCAACTTGATGTATAATAAGTTCACCACCTAATGTGACTTCTCTTTCCATCACCTTATATTTAGCTTCCCCCCTCCTCTCCCACCCCTCCCCTTTCTCTCCTCCCTAATGCACTTTTCCCCAAATAAACATTAAACTATTGATTGTGTCCATGGGTTATTTGTTTCATTTCTTTTTTCTTTGCTTTCAGTTTTATATTCCACATATGAGTGAAGTCATACAGTTCTTTGTTTTTTCTGCCTGGCTTATTTCACTAAGCATGATGATCTCCAGGTCCATTCATTTTGTTGCAAATGGCAATATTTCATCTTTTCTTATAGCTGACTAATATTCCATTGTGCATATGTACCACAGCTTCTTTAACCCTAACTTTTCTTAAGGCAGGGTCAAGTATTATAATCTTACTTATTAGGCTCCATTGCAATTAACTAACAAAGCAAGACATGCATGAAAACAATAACAGAAGATTGATGCCCTGAGAGAGAAAAGCCTTGGGCCCTGTTTGAGTTGAATTCCCCTGTCCATGCATGTTGTAGCAGACAGAGCTCTCCTAGTGCAAGCCTCAGTTGACAGTGAATCCCAGCATGCCAGGAGACCTTGAGGAAATGGCTTACAGTTGTGCTGAACCTGGTACCTGATCACACGGACCGTGATTTGGTCTACAGTTTTTGCTGTAAATTCTACGTGAGAGGACTGGTGACACCTTGCGGACAACTAGCTCATGCTTGACCCTTGGTATGGCCTTTTTGTCCTTAACTATTAGCTCGTTTCTAACACCTTGAGCTTTTCCAAATTTCTTGGTCAAATTTCTTTCTATCTTCATATCTCAGCCCTTTTGAGATGCCCCACACCAGCACAGTCTTCTTTGACTTGGGCAGAAGTGGATCCTTTTGTCCTCAGGTCACAGTGTAAATTGTACCACAGAGTACTATTGGACACACCTAGAATCAGTGGTCCTTCTTACAGCACTCGCTGTTCTCTCTCACAACAATTAGTTCTCATGCTGAGTTCATTTTTCACTGCATGGTTTTATCTTCTGGGTGGGGGGCAAGAAGTATGTGGGTACTGTCATCACTGCTTATGGTGAGTGTAGTGGGCATCAGAACTGAAAAAACATTGTGACAAGTTCTCAGAAAACCCTCTGCTCTGTGAGCAGTTTACATTGTAAAGATGAATTCTAATAATCAGCGGTGCCTGCTGCTCAGAGGAAAAAACACCCAAAATGACCTCTTCTTTTTCTTGAATCTTGGACCATTCACTAGAGTTGGGACAGAATGCTCCCTGGTAGTAAAACCTGGTACTTCAGACACAGGCAGGAAAACCTGAAATAAAAACACACTCCCCTGTCTAAGGTTCTGAAAGCTGTTAGTACACTAGAGACCAGAAAAAAAAGTGGTTTGGCCTACAGGTTCTAGAGAATTGTGAGAAGTCCTTGGAGCTGCTCTTTTTTCCCATTTTTACTCCACTGTTTGACTGTGTCCAGCTTACTCCTGATGTTTCTCACCTGAGCCTGGCCATTGACTTCATACACTTTTAAATGAGGAACCTCAGACTCCAACAAGGCTCTCATGGCACCTGGTTCCTTGGCCAGTGTTTCTCTGCTCTGCCACATTTCTGCATTACCCAGGCCACTTAGGCTTAACATGCCCTCTGCTCTGAAAAACTTATACAATGCAGAAAGCTTTTGTCAGGGACTTGGACCACACTGTCCTCATGAAGAACAAGTGAAAATAGGCTCTTCTGCTGGCTGTTAAAATCTTTCTGTTACTGCATCTATGCACAATATTTTAAAGAGAAGGAAGCTGAGGTCTTCTTTTCAAAACTTTACCACACTGTCTGTGTCTGCTTTTAGATACAGATGCAAAAGATGGGGACACAGAAACCACACCTTGTTTTTTCATCTACCCAGGAATGACATTGGTTTAGGCTACCCTTTTGCTATTTAGATTTCCCTGCCAATCAGTTTAGCAAATCTCCCAACATATCTATGGGCACTGAGCGTGATGCCTCCAAAATAGATGCCCCTGCACTATTACAGAGCTGCATCCAAGGACTTTCATTTGCCTGTCTGATAACCTCTGTCATATTTCCCTTTCTGCAACCAGGTGGCGAGTCATATTGTGTGTGTTTGTGTGGTACTTGGAAGGACACACTATTTCACATTGGGGGTGCTCATAGAACATGATCCAACATGAGAGGTAACCTCAGGCTCTCATAAGTCTTCATTTTCAAACTCAGGCCATGCATTCATTGCCCCTGGGCTCAATTTTGGTCTTTAAAAAAGGCAATTAAAG
Source organism: Lyroderma lyra (assembly GCA_004026885.1). Taxonomy (NCBI): domain Eukaryota; kingdom Metazoa; phylum Chordata; class Mammalia; order Chiroptera; family Megadermatidae; genus Lyroderma; species Lyroderma lyra. The sequence continues at coordinate 7,019 of PVJL010017543.1, forward strand.
TTGACTGGGGACATAGCAGTTGCTTGGCTGATCAGCGTGTGTACAATAGTAACATGGTAATGCTGTGTCATAGGGCTATTAGAGGACTAATGATTTATCACCTACTATGATGCCTTGTTTATAGTAATCACATTACCAAAGCTACCTGTCATTACAATAACTTCTTTTAGTAAATATCTGAATAAAACAGCAGGCTCAGGAACCAGCAGTTTCCTCCAGTTTTCAATGTGTGAGTGTTTTATGAAGAGGCAGGAAAGTTTTGGAGCCATAAAAGAAAATGTCCTCATGCTTTGAAAAAAATTTCTGTGCTTGTTTACAATTGTGGGTTCTGGCTTTTTTACATGAAAGTGAAGATTGAATATGTGTAGCTGTAGATGCTGTCATTTGCTTGTGTAATAAAATCTGAGATGGATTCCTGAGGGTGGAGATACCCTCACACTTTGTAGTGTCACCTTTGTTCCCAGAACAGTGAGGACACTCCAACATTTGGGCAACCCAGTAAAACTCAGGTGTGATGTTTTAAATGACCAGCATGGGCTGCACTGTGTTGGATCTTAAAGGATTATAGTACAGGGAAAGAAAATAACAGGGAGTAGCCTTTCTTCTCTGGGGGAAAGGGTTTAAGGGTGAACAAGGGCTCTGGTGGCTTGATCGTTTCACAAACATGCAGGATACAATAGGATACACAACTGATAAAATTGTGCCGTATTCTCCTGGTTTCCCTCCCCAATGCCAAGATGTCAAGCTTTGCAGGACTCACAACTTTTATCACAGATCCCTAGGCATAGCACGAGCCATTAATGCCACAGATATTGTGGCCAGCTTAAGAAAACCAATCCACTGCCTGTGCAAGAATTTGTAACATGGTCTTGAATTCTCTCTTTATTTTCCACATCTTAATGCCAGAACTTTCAGCGGTGCCATCATTGCAGAGGGGCTGGAATTGGTATGAATCCTAGAAGCCAGTGCTGAGGAGAAATAATCTAAAAGAAATCACTGTATGTGGTTTGCCTGAGTGGTGTGACCCACCTGGATTTTGCAAAGGTATATGTGCTCCTGGATTTGGGGTGCTGCTCCCCTTTGGAGATTTTAGAACTTACCAATTTAAATTTCTGACATGGTCTCTTTTTTATTTGCTCCAACACAAACTCTGAATTTCTGTAAAGAATGGGTTTACAGAACTTTGGAAACCCAGGTTTGCAACAACGGTTTCAATTTGCAGCTTTTCAGGTCTTGAAGCATGTCCTGGCAGAGTCAGAGACCAAAGATACTTTAGGGATTTGGACTGGGGGGGGGGAAACCAAGCACTAAAACTGAAGTTGGATAAGGGCAATTACATTTTAAAAAGGCTTTAAATCAGATATTACATGCCCTGCAAGCCTGGTTGGCATTCTCTGACACTTTGTCCCTATCCTCTAGTTTTTCTCTGTCTATTTAAACTTGAAAATGATGATACATTTTTATTTCAGGGAAACTTCTCTGACATGGTTAATTTGGTGATCACTGCTAATGGTTTGCAGGTATACCTTTGCAATATCTTGGCCAATGCAAAAACTGTGAGCTTTACTAAAGCGAGCATGCCCTCTTTCCAACCACTCACCTGAGGTACATGCACAGTCTTGGGTGACCTCATTTTATGAATCTCGTGGGTTTTTAAAAAATCAATGTCAATGGCCTCCGACAGAAGATTATATAAACAGGAGGATAATTTAACATTTGTTGGATTTGTGGTATTGGTGGGGTTGTTCACAGCAATACTATGGTTTTCAAGTTGTGGGGACCAAGTCATTTAAAAAAATGCAGTCAAAAAAAAAAAAGAAAGAAAGAAAGAAAGAAAGAAAGAAAGAAAGAAAGAAAGAAAGAAAGAAAAGTAATATAATAAGGCACAAGTGTAAACTGTAGCTATATTTGGTGAATTGTCTACAATTTAGCCGTGAGTTATAGATGGTTGTTTGTATAAAAATTAATTTCACAATAATTACAGTACATGTCATTATTATAAAATTTTTTCTTTACCTTTGTGGTTATTTGGGTTAGATATAAATACATACTTTCTATTTCTGATAGCAAAAGTTGTAGTTTTAGTGCTATGAGTACTTTTATTCTTAAAATTATATTATATGCATCAGCTTGTATAACATAAACATCATCTGTTCCATAGGATCTGACATGATTCTCTTCAAACTATTAAGGGCTCAATGATTTCTTGCAATACCTTCTTAGTTTGTAATAATGGTCACATATGTCTTCTTTGGATGTGATAGTTATTGTACATTTTTATAAAAACAATTGGTATTATGTTTTTAATCAATTTACACCATACTATATTTCATGTAGTGGATTTTTTCTCCTGTTAGTTATATATTACCAGTTTCAGTGCATGTGTAATAAAAATGCATAATTATATCATTAAAAAAACTGTATATTTATGTAAGCCACACCCCTAAAATACCCAACATTATCTGGCACAGAAAACTTTGACAGATAACCAATGTGACCAGCACAATGATTTCTGAAAGACCTTCAACCTGATGAGCAAAAAGTCCGCAGGCAGACACTCAACCTGTCCAGAACAGAGACCAAGGGAAGATCCTCAACAACACTGGGCACAGAGGCTCCCAGTAGACTCTTCACATGACCAACACAGAGAACACTGGTACACCCCAACTTGAAGAGGACAGAAACCCCAAGCAGTATTTCATCCTGACCAGCACAGAGACCATTTGCACACCCCCACCATTACTTGTCACAGAGATCCAAGGCAGACATCTCTAGCACATTGACCCAGGAGACCACAAACGTGACCACTATAGACTCCACGAACACCAATACTAATCAGCACAGACAAACCTGGCAGATACCAAACATGATCAACACAGAGACTCCCAAACAGAACTATAAATTGACCAATAAGAAATCACTATCAGAACTCCTGACCAGAAGAGTACTAACAAGTCCCACATAATGAGCAGCAGAAAGACCAAACCAGACCTCCAATCTGACCAGCAGACAGACGACAGGCAAACCTTCATCATTACTGGTCACACAGACATGACCAGCACAACGACCCAAGGCAGACCCTCAACATGACAAACACAGAGACCCCAGCAGACTTCAAAACTGACTAACACAGAGACCCTACACAGTGTCCAACCTCACCAGCACAGAGACACAAGGTAAACCTGCAATGTGACTTGGTACACAGACCCTGAGTAGACCTCTTAACTGACCAGCAAAGAAATCACAGGCACAATTGAGAACTGACCAGCAAGGAGGACCCAGATAGAACTCCAACCTCACAACAACAGAGACCCCAGGAAGATACCCAATCAGCCCAAAACAGCAGGACTCCCAATGAATCAGCAGAGAAAATCCATAGAAGACCTCAGCCTGACCAGCACAGAGACCTGTGACCAATTCAAACCTGGCCATAATGGAGACTTTCCACCAACTCAAACTTGACAGACACAGAGAACTCAGGCAGAATCACAACATGACAAGCGGAAGGAGAATTCCAGGTGGGGAACCTAACCATGGAAGAGAAAAGCAGCAGACATCCAACATGACATTACCCAGCAGTCCATTTACCTGAGCAGCAAAGAGACCCCAGCAAATCTCAAAAAAAAAGACAAACAAAAGACTCAGTACAAACCCCCAAAACAGAGCCCCAACCTGATTAAGTACAAAGTCCTCCAGAATATTCCCATCCCAACCAGAACAGAGAACCCTGACAAACCCCCAAATGACAAGCACAGAGAGTCTTGGTAGACCCTCAAACTGACCATTACAGAAAGCCCTAACCGCCCCCAAACCTGATGCTCACAGAGACCCCAAACCTGACTAGAACAGAGCTCCCACTGCAGACCTCCATGGTGACCAGAACAGAGACCACAGGCACACACAATACCATCATACAGATCCCAGAAGTCCCAAAAGTTGACCAAGACAAACCCAGGGCAAATTCCAATCATGACTGGGAAAAGAGACTCCCAGCAAAACCCCAACTGGCCCAGTATACAGAACCCTGACTGACTTCAACCTTAACAAATCAGAGAGCACCTTGAAACTCAAATTTGACAAACACAGAGACCTCAGGAAAAAAATCAACATTGCAAGAACAGGGATCCCTGCAGACCAAGCAGAGATCCCTGTAAAACTCTAAATAGAACAGCACAGATATTCCAAGAAAAAAACCCAATTTGACTGCGCAAAGATCTGCAACATATCCCCATTCTAACCAGAACTGAGAACCCAGACAGGACTCCCAAATGACCAGCATAGAGAATAATGATAGATCCCCAACCTGAGCACCACAGAGTGCCTCAGCAGACCCTGAACCTGTTTCTCACAGATTTTTCTCAGCTGACTCCCAATCCTACCAGAACAGAGCCTCCAATGCAAACCTCCAACATGAACAGAACAGGAAACCCAGCCACACATGAGAAGAGCAGGAAGATACCAGCCAATCCTAAACCTGACAAGAACAGACCACAGGCAAATTTCAGATGTGACTGGGAACAGAAAACCCCAGCAGAACCCTAACCTCGTCAGTACAGAGGCACCATGCAGACCTCCAACCTGACCAGCAAAGAAACACCCAGAAGACCACTGATCTGAATAGCACAAAGAACCCTAGCAGATCCCATTATTCATTCTCACGGAGACTCTCAGCAGACTAAAATCTTGACCAGCACTGAGGACTGCTGCCAACCTCCAACCTGACCTGGAGAGAGACCAAAGACAGACATTTAACATGATAAGTACAGGGATGCTAGCAGACCACAAACCTGACCAGCAAAAAGTGCCCCCACAGACACCAAATGTGATGGACACAGTACTAAAGCATTCCATCAACCTGACCAGCACAAAGATCACAACTGACCCCAACATGACCAGTACATTGTCCCCAACTATACCTTTAACAGATCCAAGTTAGGCACTAAGTGTGACCAACAAATAGACACCAGCAGACATCCAAATCCACCAGCACAGAGACCTCAGGCTGACCTCAAACCAGACTAGAAACAGAGACATATTGCAGAGGACATAGACCCCTGAAAGACCCAAATTGACATGTCATAAAGACTCCAGAAAGCCCACCAAGCTTATGAACATTACTACCCCCAGCAAACCCCAAGCCACGCACCTTAGTGAGACAACCAAACTGACGAACACAGAGACCCCAGGCAGAAACCTGACTTGACAAGGCACTGAGACCCCAGACCACACTGACTCCAGGCCCATGCACAATCAGACCAGAATGAAAACCCCCACAAGAAACAAAACATGATAGGCAAAAAAACCCCAGCGGGTCCCCAACTGGACCAGCAAGAAAACATGTGACAGATTCCCCAAATAAGCAGCACACATACCCACAGCAAACCTAGAACCTGAACAAAACAGAGTCCCTGTGACCTGTTTTGTGATATTTCTATGACCATCATAGAGATAGAAGCAGAGCCCAAACATGACTAGGACAGAGACCAAAGGCAGCCCCCAAACCTCACTGATCAGAGGGATCCCCTAAAGACTCCTAATTTGAACAGCACTAAGTACCAAGGCTGAGCACTATCGGAACACCACAGAGATCCTGAGATGTCTTCCAACCTGACTAGCACATAGAACACAAGTCAATTCCCACCTCACTGTGAACACAGACCACTAGCCTCCCTAAATTTGACCAGAACAGAGATCAAGGCACACATTCAAAGTGATTATCACAGAGACACCAGAAGACCTGGAATGTGAAACGCAAAGAGACAATTGCTGATACTGTACCAGACCAGCTTAGTACCCTACATTGTTTCAAAAACATCAGCAGAGATCTAAACTTACCAGCACATGAACTCCTAGCTGACTCCCAACCTGTAGAGCAGAGATCCCAGGATGACTTGCAGTCGGGGCAGCACAAAGACCACTAGCATAAACTGAAAATAACTGAGCACATAAAGCCCAGTATGAACTATAACCTGACCATCACTGAGTCTTCTCATAGACCCGCAAACTAACCAGCACATGGACCTTCAGCTGACCTCAAAGCAGACTAGCACAGAGTCCCAAGGAAGAGAGCACCATGACCAGCACAGAGTACCCAGGAGAACCCCAACCTGACAAGCCAGACTTGCCAAACTAAAATCAATTTTGACCTGCATAGACACCACACGCAGAGCCCAAACTTGAGCAGCACAGAATACTCAATTACTTATATAACCTGATGAGCAAAAGATCACCAACAGAACCTCAAACTGACCAGAAGAGTACCCAGAATTCTCACAACCAGAGAAGCAAGAATATCAAATGAGACCTCCAGCCTAATCAGCACAGAGAACACAGGCAAACCTTATCATTACTGCGCACAGAGAAACCTAGAGGATCCCTGCCATGACCAGCACATAAATCCTTGGCATACCCATACCCAAACCAATACAGAAACCCAAGAAAACTGTCAACATAACCATGCACAGAGAACTCAAGCAGTAGACCAACCTGTCTATCACAGAGATGGAAAGGAGTCCTTCAACATTTCAAGCACAGAGAACTAAGAAAGACCTCAAAACTTAGCAGCACAGAGACCCCAACTGTTCCCAAACTTGACCAGAACAGAGCCCCAATGCAGACCTCTAATGTGACCTGTACAGAAACCCCAGATCCATCTGAGACCAGCAGGCAGATACCAGCAGACACGAAATCAGACCAAGACAAACCACAGGCAGGTTCTAAATGTGACTGGAAAAAGAGACATCCCAGAAGAACCTCAACCTGCCATGCACAGTAACTCCTGAGTTATCCCAACCTGACCAGAACAAAGGCCAATGATCAACCTCAAACTTTACCAATGCAGAGACCTCAGGTAGAAACTTAACATGAAAAAAAAAAAAAAACAGAGACCAACTCACACCAAGATCCTGACCAAGAAAAACACCACAACAGACACCCACCCTGACTAGTACAGTATTCAGAAGTTAATCTGACCAGTAGAGAGAACTCAGCAAATCTCCAAACAGACCAGCTCTGACATCCTAAGCAGACTCCCAATCTTACAAGACATGAGAGTCTTCAGCACATCCTCATTCTCACCAGCAAAGACAGCCCATAAAAAACCTCTAAATAACATGCATAAAGACTCTCACGAAACCTCAACCTGATCATCAAAGAGAACCCCGGCAGTCCTTGAACCAGACCATCACAGACAGGGCCAGAAGACTCCCAACCTGACCAAAACACACCTTTAATGCAGAATTCAAAGGTGACCAGAATTGGGACATCAGGCACACTCAAGACAAGAAAGAAGACCACAGGAAACCCCAAGACCAAGACAGACCCCAGGCTGATTCCGAATGTGGCTGGAAATAGAGTCCCCCAGGAGAACACCAACCTGTCTCGCTCAGAACCTCAGACTTACTCCAGCCTGACAAAAGAAGGAAACCCCACTGAACTTCAACTGATTAACACAGAAATCTTAGGCAGAAACTCAACATTACAACAACAGAGATACCTGCAGACATGGAACACGACCAGGAAAGTAACCCCCAAAACAAACACAACTTGGAAAAGCACCATATTAACCAGTCCATCAACCTGACTAGAAAAAAGACCACAGAAAACCTCCAAGAAGGACAGCACTCATACTCCAAACAGAACCCTATGTGACCAGAAACAAAGACTTCAGGAGCATACTCAGCTTAACCAACAAGAACAACAAAAAAAATCCCTGACAGAACCCTCAAATGACCAGAATTGAGACTCCTGGCAGTCCCCGAACATGAATGTAACAGAGAGCTCAAGCAGACCATGAGAAAGACACTCACAGAGATCCACAACAAATTCATAACCTGACCAGAACAAAGCCCCCAATGCAGATCTCCAAGGCCACCAGAATAGGGACCTCAAGCCCACCCAAGACCATCAGAGAGACACCAGCAGCCCAAAAACCTGACCAAAACAAACCCTACAGAGTTTCCAAATGAAATGAGAACAGAGATACCCCAACAGAACCTCAACTTGCTTAGCATAGTTACCCTCAAATGATCCCGACCTCACCAGCACAGAGACCACCAACCAACGGAGAAGCTGAGCAGCACAAGAACCTCAAGGAGACACCCAAAATGACAATTACAGTGACCCTGGCAGATCTCCCTTCAGTCCCCCACCATGACAAGCAGAGAGATTGAAAGAGACCCCTACCAGATTAGCACAGTATCCCCAAGCATAACTTCAACATGACCAATATAGAGACCCAAGGCAGATACTAAGTCTGACCATCACAAACACTTTCAAGTTCACCAGCATATGAACCAAAGACACCACAAATTGGCTGTGAACAGAAACACTATGCTGACTCCAAACCTTACCAGGGCTAAGACCACCAGGAGACACTCAATCTGACCAGAACAGTGCTCCCTTGCAGGACCTTAAACTGATCAGCACAGAAACACCTCAAAGACCTCAACTTGACAATCACAAAAACTCCAGCAAAACTGCAAGGTGCCTGGTAGAGACACCCTTGACTGATAAGATACAGACCCGTCCAACAACCTCAAACTTGATCAACTCAGAGAACTAAGGCTGAAACTCAACATGACAAGCACCGTGATGCCTGCAGACTTAAAATCTGAACAGGAGAAAACCCCACAAGATACACCCAACCTGACAGGTACAATGCCCAACAGTCCATTAAACTGAGCATCTGTATCTCCAATCAGAACAAAGTAGGTATCCCAAAAAGACTCCCAACCTCACCAGGTACAAAGATCTCCAGCACATCTTTCTCTAAACATGCACAGATAAATCAGAAAGAATGCCCAAATGACCAGCATAGAGATTTCTGTCAAACTCTAAATGTGACCATTACGAAAAGCTACAGCACACCCCAAACCGTACTGAAACACAGCCCTCAACTCATACTTCCAAGGTCAAAACAAAACCTTCAGGCATAGACTCCAGCAGACACAAAAACTGACGAGGAAAACTAGCAGTTTTCAAATATGTCCAAAAACAGGCAGCCCCAAAAAGACCCTAACATACCAATAATGGATAGTCATGATGGACTCCAACCTTGCCTAAACAGAGACCACACATTGACCTCAAACATGACAAACACAGAGACCTCAGGCAGAAATGAAACAAAACAAGCACAGGGAATCCAGCAGACCTGAAGGATGAGCATGAAACAGATCCCATGAAGACACTCAACATCACAAGCACAGTACTGAGCAGTCCACTAAACAGACCAGAAAGGGACAACTGCAAATCTCTAAACCAAGAAGCACAGATGCCCCAAACAAACCTGGACAATAACTAGGAACAAGTTATTCAGAACATCCCAATTCTAACCTACACAGAGTACACTGACAGAATCCTCAACTAATCATCATAGAGATTCTGGGCAGTCCTCCAACATGACCACAACAGACAGCTAAAGCAGAATTCGAGCAAGACAATCAGAAAGCTCTAGTAGACATACAATCAAATCAGAACAAAAACCTTAATGCAGAACTCCAAATGATGGATCCTATGTTTACCCAAGAGCAGAAGAGGGAAACCAGCAGCCTCCAAACCTGACTTGGACAAACTCCACACAGATTCTGAATGTAAGTGAAAAGAGACACTCCAGCAGAACCTCAACCTGCTCAGCACAGAGACCCAGAAATGATCACAACTGGACCACAACAGAGACAACGAACAGAATTCAAGGTTTACCAACACAGAAATATCAGAAAGAAATTCAACATGAAAAGCTCAGAAACTCCTTGAAAACAATAAATGACCAAGAAAAAGGCTCCAAAACACACTCTACAGGACTAGTATAGTATCCAGCATTTTATTATTCTGACTGACAGAGACCTTGGCATATCTCTAAACACACTAGCACAGATACGCCAATCAAAACTCAACCTGGGGAGAGAAGACAAGATGGAGACTGGAGAGGAGGTTCCTAAAGCCTCTCCCAGAAAACAAAATTGAACGGCCGTCCAGGAGCCAAGAAAGAGGACCCTGAGTGACAAACCGGCTGCTGAGAAATCCACAAATCGCAAGCAAACACCTGAAGGCTGGCGAGAAAGGGGCGAGTTGGACAAAGGGAAGGGAGCAGAGATGGACCACACGGGACGCGATCCCTGCTGACTATTTGGAGCTGCGCAGTTTGGGGGAGGGGAGAGAGACTGGGGAGCTGGGGCGGAAGGAGTTTGGGAGCCAGCCTCTGGAACTTTTGAGTGGTAGAAGGGCTTAGCGAGGACTCTGAACTGCAAAGATAACACCCCAGCTCTAAGCCCCCTGGAGACCTACACAGGGCTGCAGTTCCTGTTCCCAGCCTGCTGCAAAGGTGACCCTGCTGTCTCAGGCCAGGCCCACAGTTTGAACTTATGGAGCGGGCATTTCCTCATGCACCCCAGAGTTCCCAAAGCAGTGTGAGCCTTTAGACAGCCAGGTACTGAATCAGGGCAGGGAAGAAAGACTGATTTTCTCCAGCAATGGGCTGAAAGCCTTTTGTTGGCCTCTCCCCAGGATCTATGCGCATAGCCTCCAAACACAGTAGGAGATCAGAAACAAGAAACAAAAAGCCCCCTCTCCCCAAAACTTGACCCCCAGCACCACCTAGTGTCTGCCCTACAGCAAGACACCACAAAAGCAATAATCTGGGTAGTGAACATAAAGCCCTCATGTCAAAGAGGAAGAACCCAGCGGACAGGATGAATTCCTTAAAAACTAAAACTCCTCAGAAAGAACATGAAATTCACCTAGAAGATGGACTGTTACAACTGGAAGGGACTCACTTAAGTGATGGAGAATTTAAAGCTGCCATTCTAAAGGCTGTGAGAGAAATGAAAACCTATTGGCAGAACACCATAGCTGAGATAAATAACATAAAAAAGGATATAAACGACATAAAAAAGGAACTCTGTGAACAAAAAGAACAATTTAACAAAGAAATTCAAAACATAAGAAAGA
>PVJL010017544.1:0-17959 GCA_004026885.1 Lyroderma lyra
TTTTTTTTTTTTTGCTTTCAGTTTTATATTCCGCATATGAGTGAAATCATGCAGTTCTTTGTTTTTTCTGTCTGGCTTATTTCACTGATAAACTGTAAGGGGCAGGCTCTGCACCGTGCAAGTGCACTGGGAGTCTTGACAATGGCTGCTGCTGTAAAAGAAAGAAACAATTTACAAGGAAGTGAGCACATGCTGAGCAAAATAGCCTGCCTGCAGACAGTGCACTAGGCTCAAACAAGTAGCTGGGAATTGAGCACCGAAAAAAGGTTTAAACTGATTTTGGTCATTACATATTCAGGGCACATCTGCCTTTCAGCCTGTCCCTGAAATATACTGTATCTTAGACCATGTAGATTCCAATCACGTCAGCTTTGGCGATTCTCCCAGTGCATAAAGTTGCTGGAGGAGCCAAGGTCCCAGCCTTGTAATGGCAGCTCGCACTTGGAATACTGTGGAATCAATGAGATAATAAAATCATAGACTCAGTGTTTGCAGAAGCCATTGAGAGATTCTTTTCTATTCATTCCCCTAAAGGAAGAATCCATACTGATGACCATGCAGGCTCCACTTGACACTTTCTGTCACAGAGAGATAATTATTTGATTATTGGAAATCTCTTAATATGAGTTAGTTCTTTCTGATTTTACTCCAAATAGATTTACCAAGTCAACCTGCTGGTTATGTTTCTATTGTCTAGTGCAAATCACAACCTTTTCAAGACTATATTGAAATAGTGGAAGAGTACAAATATGACTCTCTTTGATTTTTTGAGTTATATGTTAAAAAGCCAATTATATTTCTACTTTTTCTCAGAAAACTTCATACTTAGCTCTCTTAACAGGATAAACAATTTATATGTGGTGGTGTGAGAAACGGACTCCCAAATACATAGTGAGACTATAATAATCAAAAGAGAAGGAACAAAAATTCATTGTCTCTAATTTCAACCACAGGCAATCTGCTATCTGGTTATTAATGTTACTACACGCTGCCATCTTTTCAACTTTCCTTTAACCAAAGCAAGAGGAGACTATTGATTAGTCTGTTTTAATTAACATTCAAATGTCATTTTAGGTGCCTTCACATACCGAGAACTATAAAATAAATAAATGCATTCATAACACCAAACAGAACTAATTTGGGAAGCTTAACTTCAAGTTTATTTTAATTTAAAATTTCTTTTAAGATAATGCTTACAATAATGTTAATGGATATATGTGAGAGTTTTGAGCCAAGTGGACTCCTATACTATTTTTCTATTATGAAGAAAATACTGATTTTAGTAGATGCAAAAATGCGGAAAAGTTAAATTGACGTAGTTCACGCCTATCTAAAATTCTATTAAAATAAACTGATATATTTTATTCCTATCAAAATACTTTTTTCTTTTCACAATTACAAAAGATATTCTAAGAATGAAATATAATATCTGAACAGACCCAGGTTTACACACAAGTCCTGACACTTTCTATTTATGTAACCTTGGGAGTTTTATTTAAGCTTTCCTGGCTTAGTTTTCTTATGTGGAAAATGGTTGTGACAACTCTATGCACCTCACTGTTTTTTTTCTGTGAGGTTCCAATATACAGCACTTAGCATAATGTGTGGTAAAGAGTCAACTTAGTTTGATACGTCTAAATAGATGGAGAGTTGAAAATGTTAGGATGATGACAATGAACAATCTGATAGCTGTGGTTTTGAATCACAATGATATTGGTATGTCTAACACAAGATCTAGGTAAAATAGAACTAAATAAAGGAACTGGTGATGCTGTTTAGGCTGTGGACTGAGAGAGAGAGAGAGAGGGAGCGAGAGAGAGAGAGAGAAAATGATCAACTGTATGAAATATATTTCTTTTTTCATGCCAGGAGTAATGCAAGATTATTGATTTAGGTTGAAAAATGCATGAGGTTTAAGTTAAGTGCAACCATGATAACTTAAACAGTGAAAAAACACTCCACAATGACATGAGAAGAAATAAAATGGAACAAAATAACACACTTATCCAAAACAAAGAACAAACATCAAACAAAAGGAGAAAATATCAATAGACAAGAGATTGAACTTTTTTTTTCACTAAGTAAATAGTACAACAGTAACAGCCTTTAAAAAATAGAAAAAAGCACATCATTCTAAGTGCCTCTAGAAAGAACTAGGTGGGCAATTGCCAACTGGGAATAGTCTTGAATATCGAGCGCCACAGAACATAGTGCTGAAATGATAACTGCGATATTGTTTAAAACTTAATAAATACGCATGTTACACCTTAGTTTCTCTTACCAATCCTATTGACACAGGTGGCTACAGTAAAGGGAGATTTAATCTCTTGTGAAAAGGAAACTTACTGGCCCCAAAATGGATGTGTGGGAGTGCTGGATACCTGGGAACATCAGGTAAAGTTAAATACCTGTGCCTAACAAGGTATTCATTTAACACAACAACACAACTTAGAAAAAGATATATAGAAACCAAGAAAATAAACAGTAAAGATATATTAACTAGAGGTACTCCTAGAAATAGGGTTGACTATGACCGTAGGGCACATTTTTAAGACCTCATCCTCTTGCAGATCCCTTCCTCCCTGTGAGATAAAAGGTTAACTTTTCCTGGTCTAGATACCCTTTATTTCAACTGGATTTACATGATGCTGGAGGCACAAATACTGTCTTCAAACAGGCAACATGTTGGGGCAATTAACTAAATGATTGTTCTTATTTATGCTGCTACTTGGATTATAGTTTTTAAAAAAATCATTTGAATTTTTTTCTCATTAAAATGTCAAGAGGAAAAGCATGACTTATGTTAAGAACCAATGCTAAGAAATTTCTGTGTTAATATATGATATTTTCTAAGAATCACAATGACTAACTTTGTCCCTTAGGACAACCTTTGTTTGCAGAATGAAAAAGAAGGGGCAAGGGGCAAAATGCATGGCTCCCCATGGCTCCTTCGCTGTGGTTAGGTTCTCAGTACCCTCATTGGTTTTCCTGTTACCTTGAACCAAAGTGCTAATTTCCTTTTAACTTAACAAAAGTTTGGTTTTTTTTAAATTTCGTTTTCACTATTTGTGTCTACTTCTAGGTGTATGGATTTCCATTATGAAATAACATGTTACTAAATTCCATGCAGCAGCAGACACACATATGTGTTTTTGATGCTAGACTCACTGCATAGATTGTGGGGTCCATTGAAAAATTAAAATGTGAATCTTCTTGTTAAAAAAGACCAACAGCAAGTCTTTAACCAGGCAGAGGTTCTGTCAGAGCACAGGAACCTGTGGGACTGCAGAGGTGACCTGACCATGAAGCCAGCCGTGTTTGATGCAACGTTTTCTCTTGTTTTTCCACAAATTCCATCCTTCCTTTTACTTCCACAGTCTTTCAACTCGAAAATATTTAAAATTTTCCTCTTAAAGGCGAATTTCTTCTAAGTTGTCAAATTGCCTGGTAGAGAAGTTGTGGGATAGGGTAATTTCCTTTCGTGAGGTTGTTGCAAAGGTCTGAAATGACTAATCTCGTTATTCGGATCGTTTTTAAACTGCCTCCAGTAGTTCGTGAGCAAGAATTTCATCACAGCTCCAAGAAAGTGAAAATAGAATATCTCATTTATTAAATGAAAACTCGTATGCTAAAAATGTGTGAAATAGGAATGCAAAACAAATTTCTATGCTCAGGAAAATTGAGGGTGAAGGAGAAAGAGAGAGACAGAGCACTTTCTGAGTAGTCTGTTCTTTCTATTGTGGATTATTTTGTTTTCTCCAGGCTTCAGTTAGTAAATTAAAATAGTGTAGATTCTACAATTATTTTAGTTTTAATGTATTATTCAAAGTAGTTAATTACATGCCAAATGAATATGCAGAGATTATGTTAAAATGTTAAAATATGTTAAAATGAGAAATTTTATTTTAAAATTCAAATCTCATTGGTCATTAGATTAAAAGGTTATTATGAAATCATTTATCTAGCAACCTTAAAGTGTTTGGTAATTCCCAAAATTATTTGATGATCAATAAATTTGCTTATTATTGAATTTACTTATCCTTTTGTGTGCTTGTTTATAAGCAATTTGTGTTTAGATTAGGTAATTCTATTAACTCTAAATTTGTCATGCATTTTACTTAGTATTTAAAAATATCCTAGTGATTAATGACTCTAAGATGTAAGTGACTTAGATTTAATCCATAATGTATTTAAAGAGAGAAGAAAAGTAATTGCATCAATGCAAAGGTATTTTAATATGGCTAATTTCAATAAAATAGCCAATAAGTAGCATAATAAAAATAATATCATAATTTATTTATTATCATATAAATTAAGTAAAGTAGTAAAGCTTTTAGATTTCAAAGAGCAATTCTGTACCACAAAGCTGTAAGAGAATAAGATTTTTTTCAGCTCACTGTCCTACTAACTCCAGCATGTTGCCTTCACCTTTTTATTCCAAGATGACAGCAGCTACATTCCAGGTAGCGGGACCAAGGTAGTGATGAAGAAAAAATAGATTTCCTGACTTCTTTTTAAGGAAGTTTTCTGAAAGCTGCCACAGGATCCTTCCACTTTCATTTAATGGGTCAGAAGTTATTTGTAAGGCCATGTCGAACTCAAGGTAGGCTTGGAAATGGTGTCTTAATTCTGGACAGCCAGGCACTAGACACAACATATTATTATGGCAAAAGGTTAGCTGAATATTGGGAACTACTTGTATTTTTCTGTCATAGAAACTTTCTAAGAGCCCAACTGTTTTCTCGATACAGGTGTATCTTGTAGAGATTCTAATGTAGTAGGCTATCGGAATTCAGAGAAGAACGTGACAAAGGATTAAGCAAAGGGATTTTAGAGGAATTCAGAGTTTGAAAAGGATAGTTACTGGAAAGAATTATGTACTTTTCAGAGGATGCACATAGAGTCGAATTGGATAATGTTAGACTTGATACAGGTGTTAATAAAATCTTAGTACAGGGCAATGTAACTCTTGTGGAGGTTCAATCTATTTCAAAAAATAGTTATCCTGCTATCTCCCTAAGAACACATTTGTTTTAGTGAGGTGCTAGGCTTCACTTCACTTATAACATGACCCCAGAAGGTGGGTTGGGTTTAAGACAGGTTTCTAGAGACAGTGGAATGTGTTGACTCAAATAGAGAAACTAAGACTAAATCATAGTTATCAATTTGGTCTGATGTTGTAGGACACACGGAAGACTGTGCTTCATTGGAACTGGAAAAGGTAATCCAAGACTCGCATATACATTCATCTAGGTGTTGCTATTACTTTATTATTAATTTTTGTGATTGAATGAGTAGGTTAAGCACAAATAAATACATACACATATATATGTTAGAGCTAGAAGATAAACACAATGTGATGCAAGGGCAGTTTCTTTTTTCTTTGGAAGGCAGTGGAAAATGGAAATTCATACAACAGCTGCAATCTGTTGCTCCTTCTATTTGGGAAAAGCTGGTTTGTGAAAATAGATCACATGACATTATTTCACAGTGTTCTTTCTGCTTTGCTCCAGGGATCCAACAACCAGTTATTAAATTAAATGTTCAAAGAAACATAACTGTGTATACCAAGAGACATGTATAAGGAATGTTTAGTTTTCCCCTTATTTAACCTTCCTGCAATGTCTCTGATGTGTAAACTCTATGCAACTATGAAACACCTCTATCCTGCAACAATCTCCACTTTTGGATTCTTGATTGCTGTCAACTTTTTTTTTTTTGCATTTTCTATAGCAATGCTACATTTCTTATATATTAGACTTACATTTTTATGCAGATTGATATTGTTTTCTATTTACCAAGCAGCTAAATCCAGACACGTGGGCTCATTCTTAGCTTGTTTTTGTCCCTCACTACTTATGTTTAATTAGACTTCAATTCATTTTTATTTTGCCACTTCAATGTGGCAAATGTGTTTGGTTAATCTTGTTTCTTTCTCTTCTCATTACCTCAACATAGTGTTCTATTAGTTCTTCACTTGTATTAGTACAAAGGCCATACAGCTGGAATCTTAGCATTTTTTCCCAAAAACCTACCTTGCCCAACAGTCAGTGGAAGCTTTTCATGATTCCAAGAGAGATCTTTCTAAAATGTAAACTTGATTTTGTTCTTTCCTATTTAGGTCTTTCATTACTCTGCATTTCCTGTAAGATAAATTCCCCACGTCTTTGCCTAAATGACCAAGAGTATCAATAATTAGATCTTACAATATCAGATGTTCATCACCATCAAAAGTAAGGTTTAATCATAAAGAATTGGGGTGGCTGAAATTAAGGGATCAAAGGGAGCTATAAAAGTCTACATATGGGAAGGGTCCCTTGGTACTTCAGGGATGAGATTATGCAAATGTGTCAGTATTCACGGTGGTAACAGAGAGGGGCTAAGTCAAAATGTTGTAAGAGTCATGATCAGTAACTATGACTCAGCACATTTCCTGATGTCATTTCCTGCCTTGGTAACCTTGCTGTGACTGGTTCTGTTTTAGAAACCATAAGACTACATCTGCCAGAAACTGGTTTACAGAGGGGCATAGGGTTAGAAACATCAAAGAAGGTAATGTACAATTGGTAGTTCTGGCATTTTTTAATAAAATAATACTATCAAATCTTGGTAAAAAGATATGCAAGATTACCTCTTTTGCAAGTTTTCCCATCTGAATTTTCAGCATAATAAAAGAAATGAAATAAAAAACTTAAATCCACAGAAAAAGACAGAAGAGGAGGTGAGAAAAAGTACGAGGTTATTTGTCAAACTATAGGTTCTAGAAAAATAAAAATCAAGAAAACGTCAGAGGTATTAAAAATAAAAGTTTTATATATTTTAAAAAGTATCTTCATACTCTAAGCTCTGGCTTTCCTCTTAGGTTTAATTTTTCATCTTCTGTTGCTGTTTGGGTCAATTTCTAATATCCCAAGGCATTTAAATAATTTTTCCTGATTAATTCAATCTAATAGTAGGAGGCATGATTCACACCCATATATGCCTTCCTTCACATTCATTTCTCTACTTTTTCAAACATATTCTTTCTAATAACTTTCAATGAGTTAGAGAACTGAGAATTAACTGCTGTAATATTTTGCTTTAATTTATATAAACTATTATAATACATTGCCATTTTTCAGGAGAGAGAATGAAAGATGAGTGTTAGAGATTCGTCTAAAGTCAAACACCTAAAATGTAACATTTACGAAAGTACTAGAGGGAACTACATGAAAGACTTTGCAATTTCTTCCTCCCTCTTATTTTTATCCTTTCCTCTTTTTAACCTCTATTATGTCTTTATACAAAGTACTATGCCAACAATAACTTGAAAAAAGCCCAAGGACTGATGCCTTACATCCTCTATAAGTCCAGTTATTCTGTTCTCACACACTGAACTTTTGTGCAGCTTGCTAATTGTGTAGATCTGCCTTCTGCTAGGAAATTCTGTATCTGTAAACATTTGTGTATTCTCATTAGACTTTTTCTACCCCACACGCTTATATAAAAATTACAGTTTACCCTTCTCTGAGCTCTGAGATCCCATAGATGACTACACTTTATCCAATAGAAGTATACAGTGTTAGATGTTAATAAGCTATTATTATGCTTTATGAATGATCGATGTGCATATGAACAAGGTCCACTAAGATAACTAATACCAAAGGAGAGAAAATCGGGGGACTTTCTATGTCATTCCATGGTAGGACACACTTTCCAAAAGACAAATATTCCTCTACTCCATAAACAGTAAAAATAAAAATTAGCACGGTAAATTTTATGCAAAGAATGGCTTTGTCAAGTGTTCTTTTATCTCCCTCTTTTCACCCATTTCCCCTTTGTTTAATTTCACACTTGTTCTACTTTACTCTTCCCAGGTTCATTTTTTTCTGTATCATTGCCTGAGATGCTTGTTATTTATTCATTTATTTATTTATTCAAGCACTGACAATTCTGAGACATTCCTGGCTCAGCGATATACAGATCACTCATCAGATATGCAAATGTCTTCCAAGCAGTGACCTTAGCATTCCCAGAAAAACATTCTCTTCTTCCTACCCCTGGACTGTCAGGTCACTGTCCACATTACAGAGCAATTCTAAATCTAGGGAGAAACTTGATTACTTAAAAGATTACATAATCTTCCTTGGTTACATTTTTGTAAGTGCTCTTGTATTACTAGGTAAATTACAATAAACATGGAACAAAAGTTTAAGAAATCAGCTGGTGATAGTAAATCATTCTTATTCTTTATTTTTTTCTTTTCAAGATGAGGTCCACTGCTCAATTCAGGCCTTTTTCTTTCTTTCTTCCTTTCTTTATTTTTTTTGAAATACGTTGCTTGAGATTGAGTGGTCAGTAGACATGCTGAATGTTGCAAGTGGAGTTGGAAACAGGAAAACTTCAAGCCTTCTGATTTTGGGGTACGCAGGTTGCAATATGTAATATATATACTTTTCCTCTTTTTATTTCCTCAGATTGGAATGTCTTTTTTTTTGTTTTTTTTTTGTTTGTTTGTTTTTTATATAAGTCATTTCCCGGCTGGGAATCAAACCCAGGCCGCAGCGTTGACAGCACCAAAGCCTTAGCCACTACACCACCAGGGAACTCCCTGTTGTTTCTTACGAACTCCTTAGCTGTATACTAAAGCTACATCCTCTGGGGAGGCTTCCCTGAATCTTTAAACATTGAGT
The DNA here is from genome assembly GCA_004026885.1 of Lyroderma lyra. Taxonomy (NCBI): domain Eukaryota; kingdom Metazoa; phylum Chordata; class Mammalia; order Chiroptera; family Megadermatidae; genus Lyroderma; species Lyroderma lyra. The sequence continues at coordinate 8,673 of PVJL010017544.1, forward strand.
AGAAAGTACACTGTGGGCACGAGAAACCCCAGTTTTGCATCTCATTCTACCAATATTAGCTGCACGACCTTGTCAGGTTTATTTATCTGATCTGCATTTTCATAAAACGCCTAATGTAAACAATATTTCTCTTGCAGGGTCTTTTTAAAACTTAAGAGCACTAGATTTAAAGTATTCAGCATATAAAAGATACTTAATAAGTGGTAATCTGATTTCAATTTAGTTTCCCACTTGTTAATTATCTTCCTATTTTTATAGTAATTATCTAGCCCTTTAGAACATTTTGCTCCCGCGTGTGTATTAGCCCAGGCTCACTAAAAATAGAGAAAGACAGAAGGATTACTGTGACAATAATTAGGAAATCTAAGCCCAGAGTGATGAGAATAAGGGAGAAAGAGGTAGTGAAGCAACAGAAGATGGGATGCAATGCCAGGCGATTCCTTATTGTTCTGTTTACCATTTCAAATGAAGCCATGACACGATACAGCAGGTGGGCCAATATGCAGGACCTAGGATGAGCTGAGAGAAGCACTACTTGAAATACTCCTTTACAGTAGGGAGAGCTAGGTGTTTGGCTCCTTCCTACCTCCTTTTCTCATTGTTCTAATTTCACCACATGGGCAGATAACAACTGCCATTTCTTGATTGAGTCACCTGACTCTTCGGTGTACATTCTAAAAGTCGGGTCCCAAATCCCTATGGTGCATTGTTTCGTGAACATATGAAAGAGGAGGGTCAGCTTGAAGAACGTGGGTACCAATTGAGAAAAGAGGAAGTGGTGGGGATGTGAGCAGGCACACTGGGTTTAAATGCCAGTGCAGTATTTCTCCCATCAATCTGGGGCACTGCTTCAAGATAAATATTTGGGGGGTTTTTGCACTTGGAATTTGATACGGGGCACTGACTATCTGCTTGTAAGATAAATAAATGAAAGAATCACAAAATATATACATAAGGAACATGATGATACTGAAACAGTCTATTACTTGATTTCTTGGAAGCTGCAGTAAAACAATTACATGTATAGCATCATTGAATTAGAGTGCTGGTTCAAATAGTTCTTTTTTTTTTTTTTTTACACTTAATGAAAATGAGTGAACTCTAGGGATTACCAAATCAAAAGAGAGAAATCAACACAGGGCCATCTAGTGTGATGTATCTATTGCACTTTGCATCTAGAAACAAAATTGTCTCTCTTCTCTTTTCACGTCTTTCTCAATTTGTGGCCTTTAAAATGCCTTACGGCCTTGGGTTCCATTTTTGTACATTTACTGTTACAATATTTTCATTATATTATAAGAATCAGGGATAGGGGGAGCCAAAATACTATACAAAACACCCATTCCTTAGCTCTGGTATGTTTTCATGTTTATAACTTTTATTTGTCCTTTTCATTGTGTGCGTGTGTGTGTGTGTGTGTGTGCACGCCAGAAATCATTAAGAGATAATTACAACAGCTTAAGAAATAAACAGCCTAAATGTCACCCTGATGCATTATTTTAGAAAAGAGATGCTTGTGATTCTATGGGGTATCATGGAACACATCTAATTTACAAATGAGAGGGAGCAACCCTTAGGAGCAAGCTTCCAAGTGGTTTTCAGCACTTACTGAAACGGGAACACGGAGACTCTATTTGTATACAGATAGATAGCTTAAGTGAAATACCTACTCTAAGAAAAGGGTATCACTATTTCTTAAGTCATGAATATGGCTGGCATGTTTGATAGGGAAGATCCCTGTCAGGTTGGCAATTATGTGTGTGACACATGGGCCACCACTAGCTATGGACCCCACCCCACCCTTCAGTCCCATACTTACAGCAAGGCCTGATCACTGACTTACACTCCATTGTCAGCTTGGAAGGAAGAGTTCTAACATCATTCTTTGATACTAGTAAGTTAGTTTCCCTTTCTTTGTTTTCTCAGACAAAGCTTTTACACTTTTATTCTTTGAACCAGAATAGCTGAATAAGCCAATGAAATATTAAAACTAACGAATGTCCGGACCTTCATTTTACATGAAGAGCTGTGTCATAGATGTATGCAGATGTGGTCTAGCATATGAAGGAGCCATGTCATAGGGAAAAGAAGAAATCCACAGGGAGCAATGGGCACAATTAAGGCCTCAGACCTCTGAAAAGACCTCAGAATTTTATTGTGAACCATGGAACATTGAAATCAAGAGTTCTGAGTAAATACACCTGGGAAGACTTACTTATCCTGTCTTGTAACTGTTATTAAAAACTTTGTTAAGGACCCTATACTCTTTAAAGTGACATGTGTGACTGGACAATGTGTTTCAAGTTATTTCATTATCGTGCCAGATGAGTCCAGGAGGCTCTAGATACATTTTATTTCTAATTATTTCTCATTTGTGTCACTCTTTCAGGGTTTTCCAACTTTTACTTGGTTTTTCTTTTTGCCTAATTGTCTTTTTGGCACAATCTTTTATATCACTTCCTTGAAGCCTTTGAAATATTAAGCTTAAACTTTTTTTTCTTGTGTGATGGCTATGCTAATCATTCCTTTCTCTGTAGTCTTGAAAAAATCTTTGTCAATACCTTTTACAAATACTTATTTGACTTTGCTTTAAATATCTGTTTACATGTGAACCTTTTCTAATAAATATATTGTTGCTTCTGGAGTAGTGATCATGGTTTTTTTATCTTTGTGTTCTCAGAGCTCAGAAGTAAGCCTGATACAAAGTACTAGATAGTCAGTAAATGTGTATTGAATACATTAATTTCACTTCCAGCCCTAATCGTGTATGAACATTTGAGGAATTCCCTTCCATTTACTATACTGTATACTCTAGGAACATGAAAGTTGATGTTATTCAGTAGGAAGTAAAATGTATATGTGAACAGGTTGCATGAGTTCTGATTGAGAGGTAAGTCATCACATGCTGTTATTCAATCCTAAGAAAATCATGATCCTTCTTAGTATCAGAGAGAGTGGGACCACGTAGGACCTATACAACTGTAAGAGTTTTCCTTCAGTATAATATGTGATCCATTTGACTTAGTCTGTCAATTTTAGACTCAAAAATAATTTGCCTGTCAGTATTTTAATGAATATATTATTTTGAATATCTTTTAGATAAACCCATCATGTCTAAACTCGTGACTAAATACCATGGAAAGTTACTTCAGGTTGTACTAATAGAGATGTCATTAAGTGAGGGAATTATTATTTTTTTGTTAGCAATAAAATTTATTCATTCTGAAACATAAGAGAATAAAACTTTGTATCACTGATGTCAATCAGAATGCCAAAACAAATCAACAAAAAGGCAAAGATCTTATATTTATTGAAAACACACACCTACACATGAACAAACACCTACACTTACACACACACACATCAGAGACTTAGCTTATGTAACATGAGAAACAGAATACTCACTGACTGGCAGCTGGTAGACCTCAGTAGTCCTACAATCAAGAGGTTGATTACACTCTGAATTAGCAAATAGTACCTTTTGGGTACTATTTTTTCAGAAATGGGTGGAAAAAGAATAGTAGACCAAATTGTCTTTAAACTCTCTCCCAGCTTACACATTTGAGTGTTCCAAGTTTTCTAAAATATAAAAGCACACATATATGAATTATTGGTTGTTTCATTAATATAAACCTTTTATTAGATAGGAAGTATAGAGACATTTCTTAGCAGATGATGAATTGCACATTTTTCCATTATTCTCACAATGTGCTTAATTTGCTATTTCCAGTTCTTCCTAACATTAATACAGGACAAAGCAAATGCCATTGTCATATATTGTTAGGGCTTGGGGAAATAAGATTTTAGGTTTTTCTGAAATTGGCAAGAAGTCATGATCTTAATAAATGATCAAAGTAGTTAAGAAAGACTGACTCTCCAAACTAGGGAATTCATTTACAAATAATCTAAACATTTCTCACTCAAGTCCTCTAAACATGCTTCATTATTTATAACCATCTATCTTGCCATGACAGTGAAAAATAAAAATGCCAAACACTATATCATCACAGCAAATAACTGTGATGATAATTTTCAAATTAAGATATTCACTAATATTTGAGTGCTGAACAAATAAAGAGATGCAATTTGAATAAAGAGATACTCTGTGAAATTGCCTTTATGCAAATAACTTGTGAAGAATTGAACAAGTTTTCCAAATTAGCCAAATGGTCTGAAAACCCTTTTTTTTCTCTATCTTTATTTTGTCTGTGGTTCCTGTACAATCTATTTTCAACCTGGCATCTAAAGTGTGATAGCTCCAACTGTTTGCTGCACTTCTCTCATTATTTAAGTTTTGTTCTAGTAAATTTCTAAAATCTACTTTCATCAAAAGTTTGAAGACCCCATGAAATAAAGAATGAATATTTTATCCAACTTACTTGATAGCCATCTACATCTGAGCAGTATTAACTATATTTCTGTTTAACAACAAAGTCATTTTAGTAATGTATAAATATATTATTATATCAAAAAATTCTGAAATATATGAAATGACGAGTAAAATATTCCAGGACCTTCTCTTTCATATTTACCACAACTAATAATGTTTACTATTATTTTTTTTTCTTTTTGGTATGTGGGTAGCTCCCTGGCTGGGAATTGAACCCAGGCCGCAGCACTGACAGTGCCAGCACCGAAGCCTTAAGCCACTACACCATCAGGGAACTCCCAATTATTTTAAAAAGTAAGGAAGTACTAAAAAGCAAATAAAAGACAACTTAGTTTTCATGGTATATTTTCTTTTAGTCTTTCATTGTATACGGAGGTTTACATTTTTATTTACATAATTATTGTCATACCATACATAAGTATATATACACTTGTATAAAAATTTGTAACCAGCATTTTTACTTAACATATGGATTAATACTACTCTTTTAAAACATAAAAATGTATTTAATCAAGTTTAACTAAACCTCTAACGTCTAAGATTTTGAAAATTAATTACAATGCTTGTTTTAGAATAGATTTTAGAATATTATCACTATTATTGTTTTTACAGTTAATAATCATATTAGTAACTTATTTACTGTTTTTGTTGAGCTAAATAATTATAAACATTCCATCAAAATCTTTTCTTACACTTAGGATAGAAATAAAGTTATTATTCTCTGTTATAGATGAGGTTAAGAGACATTAACAATTTTCGTCACAGTCATAGAGAGAGTAAAGGATAAAGTAGGACTCAGGTTGTCGGATGTGTCAGCACACATCCTATGTGTTTCAGCCATCATCCCACTGAAAGTTAAACAGGCAGATGCAGAAAGGTTGAGGCGTGGGTCTATAAAAACAGAAAATAAATAGAAACATATGCAAACACGATATATTGACTAATGATCCACTTGTTCTTTGGCTTTTATCAGATAGAATTCTGTATTTCATGCTGCCTTCTATCTTAGTTCTTTACTTTTTTTATTTTTATTAGATCTTTGGGTAACATTGGTTAGTAAAAGCACATAGGTTTCAAGTGTGCAATTCTATAATACCTCCTCTATATGTTGCATTTTATCTTACCTTTTTAAATGTGATAAGGCATATTAAACTCCCTTAAATGGTAAAAGTTTGTGCTCTAGTTTTTCTTGAGCTCTAAAATTTGGAAACTAACTACTTCAAAGAACTTACTCTAGAACCCAATTCACATTCCTAACTCTGTCTATCCAGCAATGTATGGTGCACAGTGGGGCTAGGGAGTAGTGCCTGTGTCCCAGATTGAGAAGCTGCCAGCTTCTTTTCTGGGGAAAAAAAAAGAAGAAACTAGGTGGGAGAGGAGAGTCAACATCTAAATACATACATGATAACATTGTTCATATGAGGCTAAATTTAATTAAGAAATTACTTTGGATTAATGAAAAAGTATGCTTTACATTAGAAGACATTTCTCCTTACAAAACTCAGAAGTAATTCTTCTGAAAATACTTTCTTCATGAAACAGAAACAAATTTTTCAAAATTACCTACATAAAGTATAGTCATTTAAAAAGAGTACTTTGAATTAAAAATTAATGAAGTAAAATTTATATTAGTCTAAATACTTAAATAATTGATAAACCTTAAAATACAAACCCTTGTTAGAAATATAGAGAATACTTTGAGAATATTTTGAGACTATAGGAACATATATTTTAAAAAGAGAGACAATGTAGCAAAAAAAAAAGTCTCAAGTGTTTACAATGTGAACTAAATATGTCCAATAATATAGGACAAATGGTCCTGAAGCAATAGTTGAAGAAACGTTCCTCAACATAAAATTAAAGATTTCACATTTAGAAGGTTCATACAATTTCAAAGATAATGATCAGAAATTAATGTCAAGATCCTGTGAGCGAAGTGTTAAACTAGTAATAAAAAAATCTTCAAAATATATAAGTAGGACAAATCCCCTGCAAAAGCACTAAATTTAATTTAATCAACAGATTTTCTTGTGTGCTGAAACTTTCAAATAATAGGATAATATACATAAAATCGCAAAGGGAAACTGTATGGATTCCATATTTTATATCTTTGTTAACCTGTAATTTATATGAAAAGGCAGTAGAAAGATAATTCTCCAAAACGAGAACATAAAATTATAACATACAATTACCTTTGATGTCAAATTACCTAAAAAAGTTCACATAACTGAACAGTAATCATAACAATAAGTAATGAATGAAGAAGTGGCATTTGAAAATAGCTAGAGGCATTTTTCTTCAAATAGCAATGTATTTACATTTCTCTTTCAGTCCTTTTTAGGGCTCTGCCTAAAGATCATGCATATTCATTATTAAGAGGACTTAGTCATGGATCCTTTGCCATATTCCTTTCATCTCTCCTTTCAGAGATGGTATAAGCATCTCAGGCTTAAGATTCAACTTTGAGTGCTCCCTATGTCGTGGATTTTCTGCCTGTTCCATTATACATTTTGGCCTAGAGTACCTGCAAGCCTACAGTTATTTTAACTAACTCAGAATCAACTTGATATTTCAATCTTCCCTAACTCTAAACCATCACAAAATACCCAATTAGAAGTCAGTACTATCATTCTTCTATTATACTTGTCTTCTGTCACACCTTAATCTAAAGCCCCTATAGTCCTGTGCTTCAAATATGATAGCATATCCCTAACTGAATATCTTATAAACCTTTCTTTTTATTCTCCTCCTGCAAGCGACTCCCACCCACACTGATTTACCTGCCACACAGTGACCAGATGATTTTTTTCACGTCAGATTATTACATCTGGTTTTAACTTTCTTGAGCCTACCTCTTTACTGCCATTGTTTGGGTCTTAGATGAAATTTCCTTCCTCAGAATCATTCCTTGATTCTCAAATCAATATGAAGTAATCCTTCATAATTTTTTTCATGTTACCATGTAGTTTCTTTCAGAGTGCTCATCACAATTTGTAAGCAAACTTCTTTCACAGCACGTAGTACGATTTGTATTTGTTCATTTTATGATTTGCTTCTCTGCTGCATTGTGAGGTTCTTGACAAAGGGGTTCATGTATGTTTGAAGTGATCAATACATAAGGGCTGTCCAGAAAGTATCAAGCCATGTAATATGAAAAATAGAGGCATTTATGCCTGGATTTTTTTCTGGACGGCCCTTGTAAATTCTTGTCCAGAGTAAGAACTCATTATGATAGGATTATTTAATAATTGGTGAATATTTTATTCTATTTTGCCACTAAAGAATGATTCAAGTGACATCAAATAAGTAAGTAAAACAAACCATGCTAACTCAGAGGAAAGATCACATGCATTTAACAGTTTGAAAGTTAATAATTTGAAGTAGATTGATTGTAAACTACTAATGGGATTGATTTTAAGAAGTACTGCATTCCAGGGCATGTGGAACTCCTTTGCATGGACAGTTAGAGACACATGTTTATGAAAATAAGAAGCAATGGTTATTTTCTCAAGAATCATATTCAGATAGATATTAGAAAAAGGAGAGTGGGATGAGGTGAAGCTGTTGAGACCAAGGTGGTGATTGTGAATTTCTCTTCTCCTTCAAAAAATGTTGGTAGCAAAAGTTTAAAGCTTATATATGCATCTTGTTTTAAAGTGCTAGGATGTACTAAATTAATGTAAGGTAAGTCTTGATTTGAAAGAAGTAGGTGGTCACTGGGAGATAAAGAATGTGTGCACATCCACCTGAAATTACTCTTAGCAGCAGGAAGACAATTTTATAGGCACTGAGCATGCATCAAATGACGAGGGACTATTACCACTATTTAAGAACTGGGTTATCAAAATCCAGCTGTCTACCTTTTATGTGAGAGTAAGCAATAATGATTAAAATGTAGTAATCTTGTTTCTATCCATCAATGGTTGTGGGTCATAAGTTATGAGGGAAACAAAGTGTTTTTAATCACATTTCATGTGACAGAAGGTAAGCTGGAATCTCCATTGCGTGCTTTGCCTCTTGGGTGAATTTGGAGAAATAATTAACCTAGCTACATAATTGTGACATTCTATTATTGGCTATGTAAGGAGAAATCTCCTAAATATTAATAAATTACTCACTTCAGTGACACCAGTGTCATCATTACATCCCTATTCGAAGTACTCAAGCATATTGGAAATGACATAATTGGTCATTTTTATTCATGTTTGACACAGTTTATGGTACTTTTAGTCACTAAAACAGTAAACTGTATATTCTTTTCAGAGTAAACCCCAACAACCCATGAAAAAAACAGCTGCAGCATTTCTAAGACTGGGTGGTGGAGCACATGAGCACAGTTTTGCCCAATACTCTGTTTTTTAGTAATACCAACTCTCTCCCTGACATCTGGTTTTCTGTAATTAATATGCATTGTGGAAGATAAAGTTTTTCTGCATTTCTCAAAGGGAAAAGGAGAACATCTACTTGTCAATGTTTTCTTTTTCTTTTTTGTTAATTCATTTTTATTGTTAGACTTATTGGGGTGACATCTGTTAGCAAGGATTACATAGGTTTCAGGCATACAGTTCTACAGTGCATTGTCACCTTGTTGTATAATAAGTTCACCACCTAATGTGACTTCTCTTTCCATCACCTTATATTTAGCTTCCCCCCCTCCTCTCCCACCCCCTCCCCTTTCTCCCCTCCCTAACCCACTCGTCCCCAAATAAACATTAAACTATTGATTGTGTCCATGGGTTATTTGTTTGTCCATTTCTTTTTTTCTTTGCTTTCAAAACAAATATTGTGAACACATCCAATAATCCCACCTGAAATTTGAGCATTATTTCTCAGAATTACTAATCTCCTTAGCCAGCACATTGTTGTGAGTAGAAGTGTGCAATAGCATTATTACAGG